>JASVER010000011.1:7504572-7536809 GCA_030449065.1 Oceanodroma leucorhoa | reverse complement strand
CCCCCCCTTAAGCCAATTGAGACTCAGGCGATGGCGCACAGCATCGCTGCAGTCTAGGGGTACTTAATTTTTATTAGTGCTGAAAAGATCTTGGATTGCAATACCAAAGAAATGCTTCAAATTGTCTAGTCTTGCCTGTTGCACATCTTACTCAGCTTTTCTAGATCCTGTACTGTACAAGAAAAACAGGATCCCCCTGTTTTGCAAATCAGTGCATTTGCCACAATATTGCAAACAAATTACATCTACCAAGTGAGCTTTCCCTCTGTTTTCCACTTCAATAGTATTACAAAATCTTATTAAGGTGTACAGCATACTTTAAGATAGGCCAGACGTAAAGACTGCTTGCTGACCCTTTGAAAATACACAGCTAGAAATTACCAAGCCCGCCGCATACTACCCTACAAAAGCAAGGCTGGGGCCAGATGAAGGGCCCTTTCGCTTATAGATCCTGCAAAATTCAGTTGAAATCACAGAGCAAAAAGCCCTCAGCGAAGCATTACTCATCCAAGGCCACGAAGGAGGTTAACAGCAATCTTGTTTGAGTTGTGAACAAAAATAACGAGCCCGATTTGCTCCCAAAATAYCCGGCTACGATAGCCTTGCAGGTGCTTACCCCTCCTTTCTGCTACAGGAGGAAAACAAAAAGCCCTTTACAAACAGCCCGATCAAAAATAAATGCATTAAGCTTTCATTAAGGAGAGCAGGACAAATGTCTCTGAACTACAAACGCTATCAATTATGGCGGGATGTCAAGAGCAGGCATGCTTTTAGACTAAATTGGCTTTGCTTGGAATTCCATCTCAAACGAAATGACTGAAGTTTCGGGAAAAAAAAAAATGACTTGCATCAGCAAGATGCAACATGTGCCCAAAAGAAAGATGGACTAAAAAAGATTTTTACAGAGTATTGGTTCTGAGCAGCATCCGTGGCAGCAAGCATCCCTATGAGAGCATGAAAAACGATGGAGGGGAGGGAAAGCACAACCCGGGGCTGCTTCCCTTCCACCAGCGAGCCCCCGCTAGCGCACCGACCGGCTCCTCTCCCCACCCAGCCCCGCTGCCCTACCCGCGGGCACGCAGCTCGATATCCAAATGCACTTTCCAGCCATCGAAGTGGCACCTTGTGCCAACCACTGGCCAGCAGCTCCCTGGATTTTGGCTGAGCCGAAGAGCCCATAAGCAAAAATAAATATATATACACTTAATGCATCTCTGTATATTGCATATATATATATTTAATGCATCTCTGTATATTGCATATATACATATTTAATGTGTATATATTGCACACATGTATATTTAATGCATATATATATATATGTCACCGCAGCCTCTGGGCAGAACAGGCTTTTCCTGACCCAGCAGCTGTGCCGCTGCCAGGCAGGAGCCAGGCAAGGGCAGGGGCCGGGGATCTTTTAAAAGATGAAAATTTCACCATTTCCCCAGGCTACAAGTTAGTAAACTAAGCTTTAAAAGGGCTTGCCACTTACCACCCATCCCCTGCAGCGTAAAGGCAGCGCCGACACCGTTCTCCTACCATGAAAGGGTGATGACAATCCATGTAACAGCTCCATGCACAAGCCTTGGAGTCAAGTTTATTACAAAAAGCAAAATACTAACGGCCCAAATCAAATGTTAACCAATTCCGGGAAACACCAGCGAACCACCCGCTGRTCTGATGTTGGATAATTCAAAGCAATTCGGCAAACTGCAGTGTGATGGTTACACGGAAAGCAGCCGGGGCTGCCTTGTGGTCATAGAGCCAGCCTGCGGAAAGGGTGCAGGGAGTCACAGGAGAGCAAAACTACAGGAGAGAGATTATTATATAATAATAAAAAAATTATAATAATAATAAAAACGGCCTACAATCATCAGCAACATGAGCAGCAGCGTCCTTATTACCCATTTCCAACGAGTAGGACACACTTTACGACTGGCACCGTGTCCCTAAAGGCAGGACGCGGTCTGAGCACAGCACGGCTCACCAACGAGTCCTTCATACAGCGCTGGCTGCCAACAGCCCGAGGCTCCCGAGTGGCAGCGGTTAATCACCAGCGGGCAGCAAACAGCCACAGCCCCGCACCCCGAGCTGCCGGGGATCAGCCCTGCCTGCAGCCCAGCACCTGCACAGTCCCCACAAGTTAGGGAAAGCTGCAAATCTCTGGGCGAAGAAGAGAAAAACACTAAAAAACGYTGAACCTCAGTATCGCTTAGCAATTAAAATAGGAAAAAAAATACTGTCTACTGGCAAGAGATGAGGGAGCCAGGGAGAAGGRGGCAGAGGCTGCAGATGAGCGGCAGGGTTCTCCCAGCTCCCGTGCAGCAGTATGCATCATCTGTGGAGCTCAAAGCCCAGGTCTGGACGCAGGTCCGYTGGCTGGGGAGAGCACAGGCAGGTGAAGTCCACAACACTCTGTGTATAGCACTGGCAAAACCTGCTCAGCAAGGTAAGGTATTTTCTAAGGTCACCTCGGGATAGCCTGTGCCAGCTCAGGGCAAGAGYTGCAGCCCGCTCCCCACCATAACCTAACCCACTCCCCGGGGCAGGGCTCAGCGGGGGACCTGGGGGACACTTTTGGGCAGAAGCAACCAGCCAAGCCATGCAGCAAAACCTCTGCACTGCCCTCCGGCCTCAGCACCCGCTTCCCACACACAACTAAATACAGGAAACTCCCTTGAAAAATCCCCYGAGCAAATGTTTTCAGGGAAAGGCAAACGGGTTAACAGTCAGTCACCCCCGTGTCCAAGCTTCCGGGAAAATTCACACTTCCCAGACACCCCAGCCGGGCTGAGCAGCTCAGGATCCTTCCTTACCCCTGCCGCTGCGATGCCATCTCCTCCAGCGGGCAGATCTCGGCTGCAGGTATCACAAGGGATGTCCCTCCACTTGGCCACCCCTGCGTTTTCTCAGCAAGGACAGCGGGTTAAAGTCCCCCAAGGGGATGCAGAGTCCCCCGCCCCGAGGAATTAGCAGCCAAAGGCTCTTTTTCTGTTGCACACTGCTGCAGATAAGAGATGCAAGCRTGGGTGGGTACCGTGGGAGGAAGATGCTCACAGGGACCCAACCTGCATTGCTAAAAACACAGTCACTGGCAGAGCAACTCATTTTGRTGTGAAGGCTTCTTCTGGCTGAGCGACTCCAGTAATGCTCTCCACCAGCTTTGATTTTAACTAACATTTCAAAAAAAAAATGTCTCCACTAGAGAGGACATCAACAGTTACAGCCAGAAAGCAGCAGCTTTAATCGGAAAGGAAGTGCATAAACCAAAGGCAACAGGATGAAATTAAAGGCAAGGCTGAAAAGCCTGCTATTAATAGATGGCCTGTTTGCTTTCACAGTTTTTATTGTCAAAAGCAAATTGCCATGCCTTCAGCTGCAACTCAGTTCAGCTCCGAACCTTCCCCGCACAGCCCAGACAATCATTATTATTCTTAGCAAAACACCAACTGGAGACAAAAACGGTTTCGAGTAAAGAATAAAATACAGCCTCGAAACACGTGTTATTCTCCACAGAAAAGTTTCTGCACACCACAGGTTTAATTGGCAGCACCATTTATCATTAATGTTTGACCAGTGCTTTCCAGCGATTTCTAACCTCTCCAAACTTTAACTGCACGCATTAACGTTTCCATGAAGCTGCTTGTCCAAGGCTGGGATTTTTTGTTTTATTTTTATTTTTAGCCAAATGGTTGAGCTTTTTCTGGGAATAAGGCTTCAGTTAGGAGGCTGCTTTGCAATGTTAAAGAGAAACAGTTACAGGAATTTGAGAAACTCCTGTGTCCCCATTTTCCAGGGAATTTGAGAAACTCCTGTGTCCCCATTTTCCAGCGCAGGGGCATCGAAAAGGGATTGCAGCCCTGGGGAAGAGCCTTTTGCAGCTCTGGGTTCCCACTTTGAGCCTCTGTTGCCTTCTCTGTGGTCAAGCATGGGCTGCCCTGCAGCTGCTATAGGGGAACTGGCCCTGAGAGCATGAAACGCTGTTATGTTAAACACAGTTACAAAATAAATTCCAGCCAGCGTTCATGAAAAATTCAAGTCGCTTCATTCAAGTCGCTCTTTTGAAGTGTGGGATTTCTCCATGCAGAACKGCCACCCAGTGTCACGGAGGCACCCCAGCCCCAACCTTTGCTACTTGTGGGTTTTTATCACATTAATGGAAGCAGAGCACTTCTTGCAGAAGTTGGCAGTCAGGTACAAGGTATTTGACAAGCAGCCTCACTCTCAAGGTGTTAGCATGGCTGAATTGGGGGGAAAAAAAAAAAAAAAAGAAAAAATGATTCTCAAGGCTTCCAACTCCTACCTAYGCTCTTCTTTCTTATTAGAATAGGAACTGCAATCACACGCTGTAATGTTTGGTTCACACTCTCTAAAAAAAAAAAAAGCAAGTGTGAAAGAAAATCGCAGATGTGCTCTGTGTCCCAAAATAGACTTTATTACACATTTACTGCAAAAACTAAAGACGGGAGTGTAAATCAGCATCCTCCACCCCAGACTCAGACATCCCCCCCGCGCCGGGCAGGGTCTGTCTGGGTGGGCAGCAGCTGGCGGTGGTCAGCCCCCCCCTGCGCTGCCTGGTGCGCCCCAGGGGCTCTCCTCACCCGTCCCTGCCCCTCCTCACCTACTCCCCATCGCAACCGCAGGCACCGGGAATTTATTTCCCTTCTAAAAAGTGACTTTGGGCCATTTCTCATTTTCTGCTATTTGAATAGGTCTCAATGGGGGTATTTTGCTGCAGAGCACCAGGTAGGACCTGTCCAGCTACTTCCCAGGCTTGAATCATCTCCCCAGCCTCTGGCATACGCCTCTTGAGTCAACATGCCTTCTCCAAGGCCTTCCTCCTGCCTCTGTTCCTCTCCAAAGGAGGAGGACATGAGGGACACGGGGACACAAGGGGACAAAGCACCACGTGCTGGTCCTGCTGATGGCTCTGGGTGCGGTGGAGCACCCCGAGCCAGATCCCCCTCCTCAGCAGCACCAGCCTTCCCCCCCCGGTGTGTGGGGTTAGGGGTCACCTGGGGCRAGACAACCTTCAGAAAATCCAAAGGAGCTTTGCAAAATTACAGCAGAGCCCAAATGGAGCCCCAAACCTCACACCAGGCACCGCTCCTGTGCACGTGAGCCCCCACCCGCAGGGACAGGACCTGTCCCCCCGTCACTTCGGGAAGGGTAAGGATTTGGAAAGGAAGTTTGTGATACTCACAAGCGCTTTAACGGGGCAAACCCTTCCCTGCTGCCCGCACAACACCAGCAGCACGCGGGTGCAGCCGGGGGATGCAAAGCAGGAGGTGAAGCAGTGCCTGGGGAGCCTGGCTGGGGCAGCCCCTGCGGGGGTGACAAGCTACAGGTGACATTAAAGCCCAGCTCCAGCGCCTGCCCCCTRCAACCCTGCCTCGTGGCAGTTTGCACGCAATTTTTTTTTAATTAGCTAAAATGAGCCCCAGATGGAAAAGCTCCACATGAAAGCAGCAGCAAGCGTGCAAATTAAGAGTAACAGTCGGTTACAGAGGCAGCTGCGCGGTTCAAGGGCTGCACAAAGCAAACCCCCTTCACTTTCCTCACCGTCCCTCCGCTGTGAAGCGGGCAAGCCCAAGGCGTTCCAGCAGGGACACCAAGGGACAGGTCCTGACCCAGGGGAGCTGACAAGTCCCGGGGAGAGGAGGGCAGCGGGGGACCCCACACAGCCCCAAAACCAACCTGGGGGTACCCCCATCACTGGCAGCCACGCAGCAGAGACAGATGGAGACCCCAGGATGTCACCAGCAAGGGAACATCATCACCAGCCTAGAGCAAGGCAAAGGCACCGAGTCACGACACGGGTCCAGCCCAGGGACAAGCACTGCACCCGCGCCTAAGAGGCACCTTCTTTCCCCCAACGTCAAGCAAATGTTCTCGAGAACCAGCAGCTCAGGACCAGCCCAGCACCTGCTAAACTCCACRGATTTACCAGGGCACGGGCTGCAAAGAGGATCAGGCCTCAAGGTATTTAATTAAAAGGGAATAACACAACTAAGGCCCTGTTGTTAGACACTGCAGAAACACACAAAGCAAAGAATTCTACTCCCGATTAGGGACTGTTTGTGATTTTCTTACCCTGGATTTTACACAAGAATAGGAAAATACCAGAGCGAGGACCTGCACTAACCATAGAAGCAAGAGACCCAGGCGGCAACGCCGCGACGGGCGAGCAMTGGCCCAAGGGCTCAGCCAGCACTGGGCACCCTGAGAGGAGGAAGAGCACCCTGGGGTGCTTCCCCCCCCCCAGCCTTCCTGCATGGTGAGCAGGGTGACAGCTCCAGGGGCTCGCTTCCAGACCAGCCCTAAATAAAAGCAAATGGGGAGGCGAAACTGAAAACAACGGGGGCATAGGTAACTTTTTTTCCTGGATTTCTTACTTAGTTCTTACAACAGCCCGGATCTGCACCAGCCCCGCGGCATTGGCAGAGCTGTGGTGCGTAGCCGTGGCCTGGAGGTACGGCTGTCTGCATGCTTTGGGAGAATCCAGGAGAAGTAATTAAGGAAAAAAGCACATTGTCTTTGATGCACGACACAGGAACCAGCAATTCCAACTCCAGGCATCTGCCAAGCGAGTTTGGAAGCGGGCAGGGCTCGCCCCACTCCTGCAAGGAGCCCAGCACGAGGAGCCGGACCCAAACCCTCCCCTGGTCACCAACACACCTCCCCACTCTACTGCCGCATCCTCCCAATAGCCATACAAGCAGCATGAGACTCAAAATAAGACTCCAATGCCAGAATCCGTTTCCAAAAGAGAATTAAAGTTATATTTCAAGTTGACAATATCTCCTGAAAGTGGATTAACCATGGCAATTCTATCCTGCCTCCCCGCAGCGATCCTGGCCCGACTCCCTTTTCGGCAGGGATGATTTCAGTGGTGTAAATTGAAGTTYGGAATCCAATTTGTTTCTGCAGAGAGCATCAGTCTGTACCCTGGGGTAGCAAAGCAGACCCACATATACTACTCTACCCCTCTTGCTCTTTTTACCATCGTGTTTCATACCCTATCCAGGATAAAAAAAGTTTACGGGAAGGAGAAATGGAGCTACGTAACAGTCACATTGATAGGGCAAAGCACATTCATCGTGCCTAAGCAGTGAAATACATCTGAAAACAGGATTTTTAATAACCATTGGTATTTATGAGCCTCTGGCAGAGACCATGCAGTGGAGAGGTGACATTTGTCTGAGTAGCCCTATGGGATCTTAAGTGTCAGATAATCTGCAGCCTTTAACAACTGCAGTGAATTTTCTGCAATGCCACTGCCACAAGACGAGCATCGCTTGAAGCCCAATGCCACCCATATGGGACCGAGGGCAAGACGGCACCTCAGGGATACCTTTGTGGAGATCGCTGTGGGCTGTCCTCTCTTCCCACAGAGCAGGAGGGGGGAYCAACCCAAACCCAGCCAGTTCCTGGGAGACCCGCAGGGCTGGGGTCAGGGCAGAGCCGCAGCAGCACGGCGGGTGGCAGGAGCTACTATCTGCCCAAGGCCGAGGGGACCCATGCCACCTGCACCACCCCGATAACAAACATAGCTCATCGCCGCTCAAACGCCATTYGCAAAGCCAGTAGATGGAAAGAAGTGTCCAACAACCCTCAGCAACACCACAGTCACCCTGGTGCACTCTGGAGTCCCCAGGCAGAGTTGTTCCTCTAACCACAAAACTACCTCTAATCCTCCAAATAACGTGCTGCAACAGTTCAACCCTGAACAAAGCAGTTAGAAATACCTGGGTTCAGCGTTCAGGACTGTTTCTTCCCCACACCGGTGGACATCACGCCCCAGCAGCGGTGCATCTCCCCAGCCCATGCCGACGGAGCTGGTGCGGGACCACCGGGCAGCGCAGGTCCCGCACTGCGGGAGCTTCACGTGTGAGGAGGATGCTGGAGCCGGCGCCCATCCAGGCACCTCTGTGGGATCCCACGRCCGCCAGTACCTGCTCATGGGAGGCAGCCACCTAAAAATGCTTTTAGCCAAACTCGGTGGCTCCAGAAGAGACGTTTCACACCCCAAGTGCCTCCTGATACGCCTTAGAAAGCGCCTCCTGCAAGGGAGCGTTAGGAAGCAGGTAACACCAGGCAGAGCTAAATTCAGAGTCAGAAACTCGGGGCACTGAGATTAGATCTGATACATTTGTCCCCAGGGCTGCAAAACAATAGTTGCAGTAGGTGTGTTCTCTGCAAGGCTAACCCAAAGTCTTCAACAGCAATCCAACCTACAGAAGGGAAAATTAACCACTTTTTTCCCCCCCAGAACTGCTGCAGAGCTACCTCCAGACTTAAAAAGGAGATTATAGAGTCCCTTGGGCTGAAAGCCTGGAAATCCGGCACAAACAGCTCACTCAAAAAACAAAAGTGAATATGACAACACATCTCCCAGTGGTTCTGGCCTTGCGGGCAGCCGCAGGCAGAGCCCATTATTCTGGCAGGTAACCGGGTGCCAAGAGGTGCAGCATGCCTCAGGAAACAGCTCCTRAACCTCCAAGGGTGTATGCCTTGTACCAATAACGTACGCCTGCTGTTCAAACTCGAGGAACTTTGTTCACTACGCACTGCGCAATAAATGACACTGCTAAATAAACAGAAGCTCCCGAAACGATGTTAAGACACTGGTTTTACCACACTTGCTGTGGAAGAGGAAAAAAAAATGAGTAATTACAGAGTTCAGGCCAAGCAATGAGGTCACGGTGAAATCTCGAAGTAGCTTATGTGGCACCCGGAGGGTTTTTAACGTATTTGGGGACATGAAGCGGGTGGAGAAGCGGTGGGAAGCACCCCGACAACTGCCCTGCATCTCGCCTGGCCTATAACCGTGCGATTTTGGGTGCGTGCTTCCAGGGACTGAGAAGTCCCCTCCTCTAGGGTTTGGGTTTTTTTGGTTTTTTTTTTTTTTTTTTTTTGGAGGGGGGGAGGGGGGAAATAAGGTTTGAGCTCTCACAGCAAAGGCAACTTCTTGCGAAGAGCCGCAGGGCGGGCAGGGCCCTACCRAGAGGTTTCGCAAGGGAGGGAGCTGCCGCTGCGGCTGGCTGGCGGGAGCGGGCCGGGAGCGCTGCGGCCGCGACCCCCGCCGCGTGCGGGGATGCGCCCCGGCCCCCCGCACCCACGCGTGCGACACCCCCTTTTCCCCCGCCCCCCAGAAAACCAAATCCGATAAAAGGAAAACAAAAAAAAATAATAATAATAGCGAACTTTCCCCCGTGCCCAGCCCCGCACTCACCAGGCGGCTCAGGCTGCGGCGGAGCATCGCGGCGGCGCCCGGCCCCGCCGCCCTCACCGCCGCATCGCCCGGCGCGGCTCGGCTCGGCTCCCAGGCTGCCCGCGCCGCATGCCCGCCGCGGGGCCCCGCCGCCCGGCACGGCTCGGCTCGGCCCGGCTGGCGGCACTTCCCCCGCGCCCCCGCTTTTGTCCCGCCGCCGCCCGGGAGGCGGGCGCCGCCTGCCCCGGAGCAGCCTGGGAGCTGTAGTGCGGGACGGGGCCGGCGGGGGGAGCCCGCCGCACCCCCGGGCCAGCCCGCGGCGACAGCGGCTGCCGAGAGGGCAGCGAGGCGCCGGGGGCCTCACGGGTTCGAGCGCCGCGGGTGCTGCCGGCTCTGGCCGGAGGAGAAGCAGCCCCAGGGCCAAATCCTGCGGGGCCGGCGGTGCTCAGTGCGCTGGGGGCAGAGAGCGGCCCGGGGGCTGGCCCGGTGCGTGGTCCAAAAGGGAGTGAACTGGTGGAGGGGAATGGCTGTAGCAGGGGCTTGAGAGAAGCATCATCCCTGCAGCCTCCAGAGCCTTTGGGTTAGACCACTTCTGTCCACCTTCCAAGCCCACACTGGAGCCACAGCCATGGTTAGACACYGGGTACAATTTTGCATTTCATGCAGGACCCCTCCCTCCATGTCACAGCCCTCCTAATAATCCCGTGATACGAAAGTCCAGCCACTGCCCTGATGCTCAAGCAAATACCATAAACACACCTTGGAGCACTTTCCTCAAGTCCTGACTGACCATGGAAGGTGTTCAGGGTCCCTTGGTGTTTTTCCCACCCCCAGGACAGCACCCCTCAGGCACTGCCTTGGGTGGCTAAGCCAGCCAGCAAGCCCAGCCTAAYCCCTGGGGCAGTTTTGCAGCCCCTGAGCCCAGAACTGCCCCGCTATCCCCAGTGCCTCCAGCCTTCTGGCAGCACACAGGCCAACCCGTATCCTCTTCCCCCTGGGCTGGGACAACAGGAGTGGAAACAACACTCATCTGAAGTAGCTTCCTCAAGGGAGCATCTCCCAAGTCCAGAGGGCACAGAGCATGAGAATATTTGTTTCCACATAAATCACCAAAATCGAGAGAGATGAGATGTAACTTAACAAAATCTGTATTTTCTATTATGTTTGACATTCTTACTGCCTGGTAATAAGCCAGCCTTTTCTGGAGCAATATCCTCCATAACAGCACAGGGCAGGGAGTTTTCCTGGTGCTGTCCCTTGCCGACAGCCCTGAGGATCTCCGGGAGCAGGCGGGCTGCTCAACCCCGCCGGCCAGGAGCCGCTGTCATTTCAGCAGCCTGAGTTGCTCCTATTTTGAAGCAGACTTCTCCCTGGCAACTGAGTAAAACTCACCTTGTTGCACCACGACAGGGCCCAGAGAGTAGCTGTGGGCTTCCAGAGACCTGGAAAACACAGAGATTTTTCACTTGGCATTTTTAAAGCAAGAGTAGTACTGTATTGATTTTACTAAGGCTAAAAGCAGTCACATTTGCTCTACTTAAGCACCAACTGTCTGGCAGTTTTACACAGCATGATATCTTTAAGCTCACACAGAAAGCCTGCCCTGGGCAGCACCAAAATAGCAATCAGGTGTTGGACAGGCAGGAGCCTGCTGGGGTGGGTTTTTTTTTTTTAACCCCAGTTATCCCAGGGCAGCAGTAGGTGGGCTGGTGAAGGCTCCCACATCCCAGCTGAGCAAGGCACCATTCCCAAAGGGACAGCCAACACTCATCTGAATCCCAAGTGCAACCTTTCCACTATTCTCTGTGCAGCTGTGCTGTTACTTGCCTTTCCACACAAAAGCCTAACCACAACAGAGGAAACCAGAAAACAATGCTAGGCAGTTTTAAACACATTTTAAAATAATGAATGGAAATTGTTAAACATCTTAATATAATGCCTAACCAGTTTAGCTCTAGAATTCCCTCCCCCACAAAACAACTACAGAAAACTAAACTTAGATCAACACTATACTGCAGCTTTTGCACCGCTTTTTTTGATACTTTTCTGATGTTTTTCTAGCCTGTTTGTGTTGGGTAGAAGAGGGAGTTCTTGTTCTCAGACATTTTTCTTGTTGCAAGGCTCTGCGGTGGGTGTTGAACAGACCAGTTATGCCCGGTGAACCACCAGCCTTTGGAGCCAGGTACCTACATGCTTCCAAAGGCCAAGGCAGCCTGATTTACCTGGCCCATAGAAAAAAAAAAAAAAACAAAACTATATTTTTCTCTTCAATATTTTCCTCCAGGTACAGTTACTCATCATCTTTGACCTGCATTAGCTGGTAAGAATGGAAGTTGGTCTCACCAGCAGAAGAGAGGATCCATGCAGCTACATTTGTCTTTATGATTCCCATACTGTACAAATTGCAGCCCCTATCCAGTTTAGTTTGAAATGCTGCTATTTTTAAAAAGTTTGCTGGCGTTAGAACTAAAATGCAAGATTTAGACTGTGTTGTGGAATTAAAGATAATTACCTATCTAATGCTTAATGTATTGCCAACAGTGGCTGTGGCTAAGGTGTTGGAGGGAGACCCTCTTCCAGGGAGCTCCCAAATGAAGCAAGTCCAAGCAAGTCAGCACAGCTGGGAAGCAGGTACAAGTGAGCATTTGGTCTCCCATACTCAGCCAGAGCAGAACCATAGTCTCCTGCAGTGCACCAGACTGCTTAAATCCATCTGTCTCCCAACTTACCCTCCACAGCCAAAGGCATGATTTCACTGGACAAATCAAGGCAACTGTCATCCCCCCTTTTGCTGCTGACACAGTGGCCTCGGGGCAGCGAAACCCCTATTTCAGCAGAAACCATCCCCACAGAGAGGAAGCAAAACAACCCTGACTAGGCTTTTTCACACCCCGAAACAACCTGCACAAGTCAGCTGCTGATTTGGTAGCAACCGTATCAGCTCACAGGTCTTTTACAAGGGAATGTTTTTAATGCACCTTTTAATGCCATGAACACGCGGACCCCATGCGGGTAACACACGGCACAGGCAGTACCAAAGTGGCCTCCCGCATGGAGCGGACTGGGTGTCCCTCCTGCATCCAGGTGTGTTCTCCCCGTGGCAAGGGGACCACAATTTTGCACAATACAGCTCAGTTGGGACCCATCACCACTTCAACTAGCATCAAAAACTAGTTATCCAGCACATCAGCCAAGCTCTCAGCAGACTGCCAACCAGGGCATGAACAGAGTGACCCAAGGGATTGCTGTAAACTACTCACAACTTGGAAGAGTCCATTAAATCCTTTCACAAAATAGTTTTCATGACCTGTAACCTTTGTTTTTAATGTTCACAGCAATGGAGGCTTTTGAACCTCAGTCCCTGGCAGGTAGCTTAGCAGGAGGGGGAGCCAGCCTCCCCACTAACCTTGGGAGACACGCTAACCCTCACTGCTGGTTGTTTTTTTTTTTAAACACTTAATTTTTGCAGTGTTCTTTGCTCCTTCTGCCATCGTGTGGCCAGCTGGAGAATGAGAGCTGTCGTTGGTAGAGCGTGCAATTGGCTTGCCATGTCTTAAAACTGTTTTATAGATTTTTATAATATCCGGTGGAGTATGAAGTCAATGAAGATGTATTAATTCTCTTCAAGGTCCATCCCACCTCCTGACAAGTACTACAGATTTATCTTTAATGTTGTGATGGCTTGAAGTAGATCTTGTTAATCCAACTGTTCAGATTGACAGCCAATTTATTGTAAGGGCATGACCTCCCTGTTGACTTGCTGCTTGTGGAGCTCACATTCGGCAAGAGGATCAGGGCAAGGGCACTTGCTGCTGACCACCACTGCAAGTACCCACTTTCCATGCAATTCTTTTCCCCCTGAGAACCATCCCAGGGCCATCTCTGTGTGGGAAGGTCTGAGCTCATGCCCAGGGCTGCTGCAGTCAGCACTCTGCTGAGACTGGCAGGGCTTTGTCCTTGCCCACGGGTACTTTGATATGTGCCAGGAGCCCTTCCCTGCCTTCCTTTGAGGGTGCCAAGGAGATGCTGACAACACCGTTTTTCTCCTCCCCTTCTCCTGAATGGAGCAGATCCTTCACTGATTTGGTGACAAATGTTGTTTCATAAGAAATGAGAGCATTTTTGTCAGCAGATCCCAAGGCAGAATCCCTGTCTCTTCACACCCAAGACTTTCAAATCCACCCTGCAGTCATCTTTGCTTACCCTGCCAGCACGGGGCTGACCAACAGGACCAGGAGCTCACTTTCTGAAAGCAGCCAAAGTCACCCAAACACTGTATCTGCTGGAGTCCTACATGGCCATTAGCAGCTGACGCCTCTGGGTATTTCTCATTGCCCCTCACCAGGGCAGGCTGTCGGATCCATCCTCGCCTCATGCCCACCTGCCTGGAAAAAGCAGGTCTCAGCCCGGACAGGCCAGCGAGCACTTGGCCTGTCGTCGAGGGTGTTACAAGGAGGGATTGCGTTATACTTGCAAAACACCCGCGAGGGAAGGAAGCCAATAACTGTCTGCAGAGGGGCTTGCGTGGAGCCATGCCTCTACTTCCCTCGGAGCCTGCGCATCCCGTCCTCCCCGGATCAGCAGGGCCTGACAAGCACCGGTGGAGAGCATCATGCAGTACCAGTTTCCAAAGTCCTGCCTTGCAGCCTGTGCCAAAAAACATCTGCTTCGGACTTACGACTTCCTCTGGGAAGTCACAACCTGCAGCAGGGAGCTCCCAGGGAGTGCTCTGGGCTTTCCCCAGCCTTCCTGGAAAAAGGAAGGAAGAGGCAAGTTCAGAGCCTGCACTAAGCACTACTGAGTGGACTCGGCAGCAGCATCCACGCTGCAGTATCCATCGAGCAAGGGGATTTGCACATGCTTTTCTCCACCCCAAGGCCATTTTAAATCAATTTATCACTCCACCGGCAGCTTTCTTTGCTGGAGCAGGGCACAGGGTTCAGATGCTGGTAGCTGCAAGCCTGTGCAGCAGTTGTACCTTGCAACCTATGAACACAAGCCCAGCAAAAAAACCTGGCAAAAGACCTAGAAAATCACCCTCAAAACCTCTTCCTACAGCTGCACTACGTATGGAAGGTGGGTTGTAAAGTAATGCAGAGCACAGCTTGGGTAGCAAGAAAAAGTTTTATGTCACAGGTCAGGGATTTGGGCTGGAGTCTTGCTAAACCCAGCTGCACTGAAATATAAATGCAGTTTAATAAGGTGAAAGTTCTCACAGACAAAGCCTGAGCTCTGATTGCTGCAGAAGAATTTAAAACAAAAACTTTTGGTTAATAAATTGGCTCTTGATCCTATATCCAGTGATATTCTGTAGCAAAAGCCCTTCTAATTAATACATTGATAGTATTTCTCAAGAGGCACTTTCCCCTTATAGTCTGAAATAACCTATTCAAATATGCAGCGACTTACAGAGTGATTTATGAAAGACTACCAATTTTAGTTAACAGAATTTCCCTTTATAAAAACAAGCTTTTTATAAGAGGGGAAAAAAGCAAGTATAGTTGGTACATGATGTGACAAATCTATATACCTCAGATACCAGGCACATTCCCTTGTGCCCTGAGACAAATACATCCATTAAATAAATTTTATTATATCCTTCCTCCTCCTGCCAGCAATAATGTGTCCAACAAGGCTCATTTAACCTAGAAAGGGAAAGTTTTAATATTTTCTTAATTTCCAATCCTCATTATCTTCTCTTTCCCTGCAAAGTCTTAATAGCCTCTTTCATAAAAATCAAGAGAAGCTTGGGGAGTTACTCTCACCTTATTAAGCCTTGTTTTTTCTAACAGTTCTGCAGAATACAGGACAGCAAACACTCCAGCTCTCATTTTTGATGTAATACAACAGAGGATCTGCAACTCATAACAAAACCCCAACTGAAACCCTGTGCATGGTTATTCATTATTCAACATATGCAGCCTCTGAGTGCTGGAGGGGAGTGAAGGCTGCCCGATATCACATGCTGGCATTTTTAAGCTCAATATTTTGAATGATCTCAAGGAAATTGGCTGTGCCCTAGTGTGCTTACCCAGAAAAGATAGAAGTATTTCCCAACACTTCCTTTTTCTGACTGAGCTAGGAAACTGCCACAAGAGCATGCTGGCACCCAGCCTACCTGAGTCAGAGGGTAGGAGCTGCAAGCATGAGAAAGTGTACATAACAATCAACTTCTCAAGCTCAAAAAAGCATCCACTCCAGGTTTTTATCAACCCAAACACCCATTCCAAGGTTTAAAATCCACTAACGTTGCTCACATGTATTTATTTAAGTATATACATACTGTAAGCAGCTTTCAGTAACCTGAGAAAGAGCCCCACACCTTTGCACTGCCTGATTAACACATTTGTGATACCTCCAGCCCTATCCCAAGGGATGGCAAAGCCAGGGAGCAGAGGCTGCTCACCTCCCCACCAGCCGCCACTGCGGCGGGGCAAGACATTTTTTATTCATTTTTTTTACCTTTGGTCCAGAACACAGAGAGGAGAGCTGCATGTGAAAGACCTTCACCATCCCAGGCTCCATCCCCAGGAAAGCAGTGGGCTTGCTCTGGCTGTATATATGCCCTACAACATGTGGTGGGATTTACAGGGAGGCTGGTGGGGAATGAAGAGCACCTGCAGGCACCCTGCAGGATGCGACCCATTGCATTTGCCTTGCAAAACACCCGTTAGCAAGGATCACTCGCACTTGCACTTAATTGCCTTTACAGCCCTAAATCAATGTTCAGATGCCAGTGTCTGGGATGCTCTCTCAAAAACTGCTTCCTGTCTCCTTCTTCTGTAATTTGGGGTTATTGAAGGAGTGGACAAAGAACCATCATGTTTTTCACACAATCACAAATCTCTGTCTCTTCCTTAAGTTGTTTTCCCTTGTCAGGCTCAGCCACTGCTGGGTTGTACCAGCCCATGGCTCCCCGATATGTGGAGCACCCCAGGACCGGGCTCACCTTCCCCATCCTGCCCCTCGGAGCATGGGGCATCCTCACTGCAGGCGTGAGGAAGGCTGACTCCCAAAGGATCTCTGCATCCAAAAGCTGGAAATGATGGTGAGACCCACAATGGTTCACACTCCCCTGGAAAGGCCCATATAGGGGAAAAAAATAGACAACTGAGTTTTTATTAATAAAATACAACAATGGATGTGCAGCAGGAGAGGTACCTGTGCATCTTAACACCAGCTTGCTGTGGGGGGACCTCCTGCCCTGTCCACACTTGTGGGACAAGTCAAGGGCTCTCAGAGGAGCTCTCAGAGTCAACGTCACCTTCCCCATCCTCTCCTGGGGGTAGAGAGGAGCAAGGAAGGGTTAAAAAATAAAGTGTTATTGCTGGCTAAGCCCAGCCAGTGGGCAGAAAGCAAAGCATAAAGACGTGGGAGAAAGCACAGCAGGGCCGTGGGTGCAGCCTCACCACATGGTCCCATCTGCCAGACTCTCCTCCAGGTCTTCCCACTGCCTGGAAAGCCCAATGATGTGCTGTATATGGGAGGGCTCGGCAGCTCTTTTAGCACTGACCAAGCAATGTTCTTTCCATCCCTCTTCTCAAAAGAGCAGTAGTCTCTCTCCTACCCTCCAAATTTCAGCCCACACAGTTATATTTTGATAGCGATAACAGGCATCAGGAAAAAATCCGATTGCGCAAAGCAATGTTGGTGTGAGGAGGTGGGATGAGCCGTGCCCCGGTGTAGGTGTATGCCCACAGGCACTCGCTGAAACATCTCTTCATCTCCTTCTGGCACTGTACAAGCCATCATCAACTCTTGCAAAGCTCAGACAAGCGCAGCCTCCCTCCCTCCCTCCCTCCTTCAGGCTTAGAAGGACACCTGCCGTGGAGAGAGCTGCTGGTGGCCATGCCGGCAGCTGCGGGTTCCCTGAACGAGCACCATCGAGGTGAAGTGGGCTGCAGACATGCAAAACTCACACACGCTTCTGCGTCACCAGTTTGCAGCGTGGGCAGCTGTAGCCCAGGCTGAGGCACCACAAAAACACTCGTGGAAGCAGGAACCAGGTTTTGCCCAACTTGATCCTCCTAAGACAGCTCCTCTGGAAACTTGAAAAGAAGGACATGTTAGATAATAAAAAAAATGCTTAAATACAAAGTACAGTTGTGTCACTCAGCTGGCTCCAGTCCTCCCTGCAGAAAATGCTACTGATACCATTTACTTTCTGCATCAGTAGACAGGAGATGGGTCTCCCCGGGGCAGTTGCTGCTGCATTGCTTCGTGCTTCTCGGCACATTTGGGGCTCCAGCGCTTGCCAGCAAACCCAAGACTCGCGGAAGGGTGCCACTCACCACCACCTCATTTTTGGGGACATCTCCCCAAGGCAAGCACTGCTGCTGGGCACCACGCCTGGCCTCGGCGCACCCACCAGCAGATTGGACACGCGGGGACCGGCTTGGGCAGCCTGGCACCTCACCCTGCATGCAGCAGGCAGTGCCACCAAGGCCCATACCTCCCAGAGACCTCCTTCCCTTGCTGGTTATTCAGCTCTCGGGCTGTAAGATGAATAGCAGGAGGAGTATGATAGAAAAAGGAGCCCTGCCCACTCTGCCTGCCCCAAGCGTGCACCCCCTGCTACAGCCACTGCTTTTCACGCGTGGCAGAAACAGCCCAGCACATTACCTTGTGGCATGGAGTAGCCATTAATTAATGTATTTCGGTTTATCTTTGATCACATAGATCTCAAGATCTCATTTCTGAGATGTTTCTGGCTTTGAGATAGACTATTTTTAACATGGAGTGGTTGCTGCTCACTTTCTAAAGAAGATAAAAGTCTTATTCCTGGTCAGTGTAGACCAGGATTGTCTCCTGGCTGTAGTAGGGATTAGCTGCTTTACAGCCATGGAAACACCAGGATAAGGGGGTTTGATTTTGAAATCTATTTGAACTGCCTGTCTGCACCACTCACTCGAGTTCATTATGTTAGGGGAAAGTTCATTAGATCAACCTAACCGGTTTCTTACAGCTGGCTCCCAGGGAAAGTTTCATTCAGCTGCCCAGCAGCACCCAGTCAGGCCAGTTCTGCATTTGGACTTGTCTCTCTGGCCGTCTTCTCTGGCTTTGGGTGTCACACGGGGCACGCTGTGTCCCCGCGTGGCTGCCGGTGCCCGTGCCGAGGAGCTGCACCGCCGGGAGCACCAGAGGGAGCTGGCTGCCGGCCGGCGTGCCCGACGCTCCCAAACCCACTCAGCTCCCGCTCTCCACACGATTTCGGAGCTGCGGCAAGTGAGGCTCAGCCCCAGCACGGCCATGGGCTGGTTTGGGGTGCTGGCTGGTTGGGAGGGCTTGGCCTCCTCCCAGACCCGGTGGGTGTGCAAGTGGCCGTTAGATGGGATAAACTTTTAATGTTTCTCTCCTCGTGGCCCCGCGGACATCCGTGACCCCGGTGGAAGGAGCCTGGCTGGCAGCCCGGACTGTCCCCCGTGGGGGCATGCATGGCCCCCACCCACCCCAGGAGAAGGGGCTCCACCGCAGGCACAGGTCCCCGATTTGCCCTCCCACATCGCCCACAGCACCGGCACCGCAGGGGTCTCCACCAGGCAGAGACAAGGGTTTACCAGAAGTGCTGTATTTACAGGCCAGTATTAATTTGTGCTCTTGTTATTTACAATTTATTTACAATTAATCCTTATAGTCACTGGCAGTTGAATCTGGCAGAGTTAGACAGAACTTTACAGCAGACTGGCAAGGCAGAGTAGCCAGAGTTTCTATTCTTTTCCCTTTTCAGCCCTGCTGAGGGAAGGGCTTTAGTGATTTTTCTTCCCCTGGACCACAAAGGCATTGCCTGTTAATCAGTAATCCCGGAGTACAGGTGACTCACGCYCTGCTGCTGAGCACAGTTCAAGTCCTAATGCCGTTGCAGCCCTGAAGGGAAAACTGCTGCACTCCTGACTTCATGTAAAGCGTTTCCAGGGCTGACAGTTGGTTTCCCTGCACGTGCACCCAGCCGGAGCCAGGCAGCAGGAGCCCTCCGGCACGGCCCAGTCCCCGCGACAGCGCGGCTCTGCCAGACACGGCGTGTGTCGCAGGCGGGTTGTGTTGGGATGCGGATGCTGCTCGTTCTTCTGTCTCAGAGCTGAGCTAAGCACAGATCAGGGACCGGCCGGGGCAGCAGGGTGCCAGGCTGTCAGTGACACAGGAGGATTTGGTGTCACCTGCAGGTCACCACTGTCCCTCCTGGGAGGATGGCAGGATCAGGAGGAACGATCCTGGGGAAGGTGCCTCCAGCAGCCTCCACCACCAGCTGCCATTGAACTAAGCCTTCGCTGACGGGCTGCAAGGATGCACAGACAACATGGGCATCACCCTCCTCCCCCGTGCGAGGGGGCYCCTGACAGCCCTGCCAGATGTGGCTGGGGGCCGGGTGAAGCTTTTCTGCAGATCGTCCGTGACTGCCCTCCTGCCGTCACCAGCAGGAAATTAGACTTGTCCAGGCAGCAGGCAGGGACTGAATGAGGGGCCGAGTCAGCCCCTGACCTGTGAAGACAGCTTTGCCTGGGCATAGGTCAATTCAAGAGACAGGCTTTCCCCCTGGGATATTTGCTCCGATCTTCCTCTCTTCCACAGACGTGGTTGGGTTCAGACCGAGTCCTCCACAGAATACTAACACGGGGTCGGCAAGTGGCTGCTGCTCCCTTTTCAGACGGGTTTGTAGCCTGGCTGCCAAAGAGGCATCTTACAAAGGGGCTTTTGGCTCGCTCCTGCGGATCTCTGGTTTTCAAGCCACGCAGAGGACAATGATGCTGTTCATGCCCCAGGACCCATTGCCCGGGACTGCCAAGCATCCCAGAAGCCCTGCACGAGCGTGGGTCCCACTGCTGCTGCAGTCTGGGGTCCCCTGGGACCACACATCCCGTGGGACGTGCCTTCCTGCTCAAGGGACGATGGCGGACTGCTGCTTCCTCTGCTCCTGCCTCTTCTTCAGGGCCAGCATCGCCCGGCGGTACAAGTCTGGGGAGGAAGGGAGGCGGTCAGGCACTCACACAGGGGCTAAGCTCTGGGGTCCAGGCTGGCAGCCGGCGCTGAGCGAGGGCTGCAAGGACACCCCAGGCACCAGCACAGTGCACTCGCGTGGCCTCCCCACATCCCACCCTCCCCAACCTTGCCCTGCAGTGGCACTTGCTTGTCCCACACCAAGCAGCCCATGGCCAAGGGCTCCAGCAGGCCAGACCCCCCGATGCTTTTCAGCAAAATCTGTCCTGGGAAATACCAACCAAATGTGCTTGAGACCTCCTCATGCTGCTGCTCCACAGCAGGTTCCTGAGACTTGATTTTATTCTTGATTTTCTTCTTCTTTTTCTTTTTCATGCCCTGTGCTGGATGGAGAAACAAAAAATTTCAGGCATCACATCTGAGCAAGGATGCATTTGTCACCAAACCAGCCGAGAGGACTGCTGCTAGCGGATCTGCAGTCCTCCATCACCTCCGYGCATCAGCCCCTGCGGAGATGCTCAGAGATGTCTCTCCTCTTCCCCGGTCGRACTCCTGTGACCCCACTCTGCGCTCAGCTGATCTGCAAGCAAAGCTAAAGGAGGTGATGGGGACCGGTGGTGCAGCACRCTGCCATGTTGCCGGGTCCCAAAACCGCCCTGTAGGGTGGCTCTGGGGGTCCTGATRTGCTGGTGCCGGCAGTGCTGGCAGCCTCCCGTAGTCCCCTCTCACCTGGGCGGGGGGTGGCCATCCCGGTGGGCGCGGGCTCCTCCTGCCCAACCCTGTTGGGGGGCAGCAGCCCCCCGGCAGCCCCTGCTCGGCTGTCACCCCCTCCTCCTGGTCCGTCCGGCTCCTCGGCTGGGCTTGGCTGCCCGGAGCCCTTCTTCTTCACCTTCACTTTCCTCTTCCTCCTCCCGGGGCCCTTTGTGCTCTCCTCCTGGGCAGGGTAAGGGGGATGAGGGGAAGGTGGCAGGAGCTCCCCTTCCATCCCATCCCCTTCCATCCCATCCCATCCCATCCCATCCCATCCCRTCCCGTCCCGTCCCGTCCCGTCCCGTYSSYGCTCACTCACCAGGGGGAGGAGGCGGTGGAGGGGCTGCAGCGGCCGGTGCTCCCCCATCTTCCCCGCGCCGCCTCGGGCATCCTCGCCGGGGGGCGGCGGGTCCCTGGCGGGGCGAGAGCACGGCGGCGGGTGGGTGCGAGCGCCGCGGGGGCAGGGGGGGGACGGGGATAGGGACACGCAGAGGCGGAGCTCCGCACCCACCTGCGGGCGGGCGGCCGGCCGCGGGCTGCCCTGGGGCCGGGTGGCGGAGCGGCGGCGGGCGGCGGTAGCGGGGCGGCGGGGACGGTGCGGAGGAGCCAGCGCAGCCCCTGCAGGGTGGTGCGGCAAGGGCCGGCGGGGGGGCCCCGCTTGGCAGCGCAGGGCTCCTGCGGGCGGAGGGGCAGGGTCAGCCCCGGCCGGGAGCGGGGAGCGGGCAGCGGGGAGCGGGGAGCGGGGAGCGGGGCCGGGCGGGGAAGCCCCGCACTCACGATGCGGCAGGGCGAGCGGTTCTCATTGACCAGCCGCTCCAGGGACAGGCGCTCGATCACCTCGCAGGGCAGCAGGGCGGCCGCCGCGTCTTGCTTGTTGGCCAGCCTGGGGTGCGAGGAGAGGGGAGCGCGGCCGTCACCCCGGCCTCCGGGCGCCTCGCCGCACGACGGCGGGGGAGGCTGGATGCTTTCCCCCGGTTTGGCTGCCATTAGGGGAAACATTGCCCCGGCCCGTACCCGGCGCTGGAGCCCCCTCCCCAGCCCTTCTCCAGGGATGCTCCCAGCTCCCAAGCACCGCTGGGGTCCCCGTGTCCCAGCASCCCCCCGACAGCCCCCTGGGCACCACATCCCCGCAACAGGTTCCCACTCCCTCCCCACCCCAAACCCTACAGGTCACATCYTGGGGACTCGGCCTTACAGTAAGATGGGCTTCCCAGAGATGTCGGGATGGCTCAGGACGCGGCTCAGGACCTTGCGGGCCTCATCCATCCGCGCCAGGTCACTGGAGTCCAGGACGAAGAGGAGCCCGTGGGCTGCGCTGTAGTGGCTGCGCCAGGCGCTGCGGGAGCGCGGGCCCCCGGGCATGTCCACCAGYGTCACCTCGAACCTGTCCACCCGCAGGCGGGTCTGGCCGGGCTGCACCCCRGGCAGCACCTCGCCGGCCAGCGCTGCATGCGGGGAGAGGGCAGAGAGCTGGCACAGCGAGCCCAGGAGCACCCCTACGGCRTGTGCCTCCTCCTCCCCTGGGCCACATCCCCGCTCCTGCTCCCAGGGCTGCCCTGGGCACAGTGCAAGCCCCACACCCTTCCCTCAGTCCAGCAGCTGTATTTCAAGGGTCCCGGTCCTTCAAGGCTCAGGCACTTGGTTGCAAAGCTGCTGCCTCCAGCCAATGCCAGCTCCGGGGCCRTGCTGCTCCTCACCTCTCTCTATGTCCATGATGACGGAGGTTTTCCCCGCGTTGTCCAGCCCCACGACGAGAAGGGTCACCTCTCTGGGGAGCAACAACAGCGGGTGAGCATCCCAGAGAAAGGCTGTGCTCCCTGGGGATCAGTGACCACTGCTGGCCCCAGGGCTCCCAGGCAAGGGACCCTGCACACAGTGGCTGTGCTTTGGCCAGGAGAGGGGCAGGACGGTGGCACAGGTTCTTGCTGAGCTGGGGGCGAGGGCAGGGACGGTCCCTGGTGCTTGGGAGAGGGCAAGGGCAGGCGCAGGCGCCTGGAGCCACTCCGGCACCATGGGGCAGCTGCATTGTGGAGTCTTCAATGCACTTCCCATGGCAATGATTTCTTTTCAGATCATATAGGATTAAGCAATGATATGCACAGGACAAAATGATTGTTCCTTATATGCAAACAGTTAATGATTGCTCTTGGTATCCTTCCGTGTCAGTGAGTTCTGGGTATACATGGCTAGGGAGAGGTAGCAARGACATTTTACGAGCTTCTGCCTGGACTCAGGAGGTTTTTCCTGTTGCTAAACAGTCCTGTTTGGTCTCCAGCGATGTGCTCCATCAGAGCCATGCGCAGAATGTTTTCCCTGTGGTTGACAAGCCACAATAGACATTTGCAGTGTCGTTTTCTTCCTTAAACATACAGACCAGGCTGTGTGGGCGACACAGCTCCACCTCCGGCATTACAGCAACGTGTCCTCGTTGGCGGGAGAGGACCATAAACCCCCTCACCACCCTCAGTGTCTGCCTGGGCTGGTGCAGGGCTATCCCCAAGGAATTAACCCAGGTCTCCTGACACATGCAAACAAGGCAGTTGTTTCAGTTCGTCCTCCTTAGCTTTCTTGGAGATGCACAGAGGGAATCCTGCTGGGAGTGTTCCCCGCATGCACACCCCTGCCTGCCCCGCTCCCTCCCTGCTTTGCTCCACGGTTTGGGGGTGGTTCCTGCAACAGGCACCACTCTCRCAGTGTTACTGCACTGGTGCCCTCACAAATAAATGCGCGGGTAAAAGTTGTGCCCCCCGGGGAGCCCCAAGGAGTGGGCACGGGGACCTACCTGACGGGCTCCTGTATGGCCTGCAGCCACGACCAGCAGTGGGAGAAGAGGTGGAACATGCTCGGCAGCCCTGCACGGAGGGATGGCCTCTCTTCAGCACCTACAAAGCAAGCAGCCCGGCGTGTATCCGTGCTTCATCGTCCTGCCCGTGCCTGCTCCCCATGGCAGGGACCATCTCACCCCAGGGTGCCCTGGCCCAGCACTGCTGCTTCCAGCCTGSTGCACACAAGCCAAGCCGAGGGACAAAAACCAGCCCCCCAGGCAATACCCCAAGGGCACAGAACCCCCGGCTGGACCCTGTCCTGGCAGCCCCTTCTTGCATCACCGGAGCGCCAGTCAGACTCTCACCCGCTCGTCCCTGCCACGCGGCCCCTGCTCACATCCCCTTTGCGTAGCAGCTGCTTAAATCTAATCTGGATTTAAATTACTTACTCCTCGCAGCCTTCTTAATCCTGGTGGGTCGGCCCAGGCTGGTGGCCGCTGGGACATGGAGTGCCATGGGGCTGCTCRCCGCGCCGGGCGGCACGGCACGGCACTGCATTACCCAGCCGGCTGCACCCGTGTGGTGGTGGGCATCCTCGCACCTCCATCGCTGGTTTAAATGGCTTGTGGTGGGGACATCGCCTGACAGCCCACGTGGGGCTTCCAGCGGAATTAGTRTCTCCTCTAACGAATGGCGTCCCTGGCTCCTCGCTGCCTAATCCCTGCGCAGATGTTTCTCTGCAGCCCCTGCAAGGAGCAGCCCTTGCACGGTGTGCACAGCTCCGCTGCCTGCCCAGGGGTCCCCTCTGTGCCAGGGTGGGGGACATCACTGCTCACTGCTGGTATTTCGTGCCCTAACAAGGTACCCCGTGAGCAGCAGCAGGTCCTGCGCCACTCGGAATAGAAATACCAACCAGCCCGAGCAGGTRCCTGGCCGGGAGCAGGGAGGCCGTGGGGGGCCTTGGACAGCAGGGCAGGCAGCAGAGCCAAAAAAGCCCCAACTCCTTGATCTGCAATCCTGAAGCTCTTATCTTGCTCCTCAGGTTTCCTGCTGCTTCCCCCAGCCGGGGCTGCCCTCCCTGGCACGCTGCTGCCGTTGTGTGTGGAGAAGAGGCCACACGGGGATGTCTGCGCTGCAGGAGCTTTGGGTGGGGGGAGCTGGGTCCAGAGGGACGAGGACATGGGACCCACCAAAAGCCACACTGGGGAGCAAACAGGGATCCTGCTGGCTCACATCAGTCCATGCTAAACTACCCAGTGCCAGCAGTGCTACCTCGACTAGCCGAGCCTCAGCCATGAGCCAGGGATGCCAAGATGCTGCCAGGCATCCCACATCTCTGGGATGGCCCTMGGGGTGCAAACCCAGGCTGGGCACAGCCCCTCACTCCAGTCCCGCACGCTGCCAGGAAGCTCGAGGCACTGGAGCCCGGAGCCACACCACGGGCAGGGAGCCGTGCATGGTTAATGATTGATGGAGCAAGTTTCCGTATCGGTATCACACCTACATGCAACAATATTTGGGGCGACTGTTTACCCCCACACCTCTGATGGCAGGGCAGTGGCTGCACCCCAGCTGCCTTAGCCTGGCCCAGGGACAGAGCCCTGTCCCCAGCCTGATGGCCTTTCCCGGTTGCTCCTGTGCCAGCAGCGTGTGGGGACCAGCAGCAGTGCCAGGTTTGCAGGCAGCASGGGGCTGGGAAGCCTTTTGCAGAATTAGCCATACCAGAGCTGAAATGACTTGCTGGGAGCACCAGCGCCTGCCTCTGTGCCGGGGGTGGCCCTGCCAGGGGACGGCTGGGCAGGGGACAGGAAGAGACAAGACCGTGGGTGCAATAAATAGGGAAGTGCCACGTGGCAGGCAGCCCTGGAAGCAGTGGCACAGCCTCCCTGAGGGGCAGCAAAAGCCGGTCTCCATCCAGCACCAATGGATTTCCAGAGGTCTCTGAGCACTTGGGGCCCTGCCGCTTTTAACACAAGTGTCCAAAATCCCCAGCGAATCTGGCACCAGGGACTGGGAAACCCCCTGGGAGCCTGAGGCAGCTCCAGGTCACCCCTCCTGATGCACACAGACAGGGATCAACAGCCAGGAAAACCTCAAAATCCACCCCAAATCTGATGAAACCCACACTCGGCTCCGGAGAGGCGGCGCGAGGTCCAAGCCCCCATCGATGGGCGCTTTGCYGGGCCTGGGCTCAGGTTACCGTGCRGGCGGCTGGCCCTTCGCCCGCACAGCCAGCCGGCTGGGGTGCAGCCGGAGCCCCTCTGCCAGCGCCGCGGGGACCCCCCGGGCAGTGCCAGCGGGGACCCGCAGCAGCCATCCGGGTTTCCTTGGTGACTGTTGCCAGGTGAGAAAGAGAATTTATTATCCTGGCGGATAACCGSAGATGTTCCTCGCCGGAGCTGTTACCGGACCGTGTCCCGGCACCGTGCCGGGCTGGACCCCYTAGTGGCACCGGTGCCAGTGGGTGCCCCCGAGGGAGGGCTGTGCCCGGGGCGCTGGAGCTGCTCRGCCCTTGGCATCGCTTCCTAGAAGGCGGCACGTGTTTTGGGGCTATTTCTGCCCGCTGGAGCGTCGCAGGCGAGCGAAGGAGGCGAAACCACAGGGACCGCGGAGAAGTGCAGATGGACATGGGCTGGCGGGCTGCCCTGCCTTGGCTTCCCTAGACCCCGTGAGTATGTGTCCGAGCCAGCATCGGGCACACCGGGACCCCCTGCCCGGGACCTGCGGGGTGAGGAGCAGAGTGGGGGGGGGGATGGCAGTGGCAGGGCTGGGGGAGTTTCCACATGGGGAGTGACAGTTTGCAAGGGAAAGCAGTGGGCAGCACAGAGCTATAGGGGCTGCCTATAGCATTTACTGAGAGCCTTGAGCCAGGGTGGCACCAAAACCGAGGTGATGGCAAGGACCAAAAAGTCCCGGTGGGAATATTTAAAAGCAAGCTGTCCTGCTTTGCTTGGGACCTCATCGTCCCTGCTCAAAAAAGCATCTGTGACAGGGCAAGGACATGCACGGGCTTTGAGGAGAGACTCATCTTTCTATTTAACACATCGGACGATGGCAGCAGCATGGTAGATATGCAAATATCTGCATCGTCCCTTTAAATCCCAGCACGGCTCTGGTAGCTAACGATAACCCCGGATCATACGAGCTCCTAAATCCCAAGAGCTAATTACAGGCAAACACCCCGTGGTCAGGCTGGAAGTGCAAGATAATTACAGCCTCTGCYGTGGAGACCTGTTGGTGATGAATTGGGGCACCGGGAATGTTTGTTGGCCGGCTGGTGTGGTGGTGGGGAGTGCGGCTGATTTGCACCGCGGCCTCCGCGTCGGCACAAACCGGCCGCGCTCCCCGCTGCCAGGCCAGCAATCATTCTGCAAGCTATTTTGGGTAAGCAAGATTGTTTTTCTGGAGCACTCTTTRCTCCCCCGCCGCCAGTACCACCACCCTGTGGCGGATGCAGAAGCAGGGGAGGAAGCGTGCAGGGAGCTGGTTGCTTTTCAGCCAATTTCTGGCCGGCTGCTTCCCAGCCAGAGCACACACGAATTCATGGGGGAGGCTTGGATTTCAGTGCAAGGTCCTGTGCCGGGGTTTGCTGTGCTCCCTGCTGCACAGGGAAGCTGCCAGCTCGCTCCTGCACCATGCACGCAGCTTGGTGATGCCCCTGYGATGGCTACAAGCTCTCCCCAGGCTCCTACAGTGGTTTTGCTSGGAGCATTACAGTGCTCCTGCTGCTTTCCTGCAGCAAAGCATGGGGGAAAGGAGAATGTAAACCATCCCTCCTGCCTGCCAGGATGCCTGGGCACGCGCAGTTGCAGCCTGGCTGGGTTAGCACGTTGCCAAGGCTGTATACTCTTACAGCAGGTGGGACCGGGGGAATCAGTTAATTAAAAGTAATTTTAACCCTTCCTGCCTGGTTTAGTGTTACAGCATCACCTGCTGCCTGAGCTGGGACTGTAGCCCAAGAGGCATGACTTCAAAATGTATAATTATGGCAAAGATGTATAAATGCACCCAAAGAAGGTAACTCTGTTTTCTTGTTAAATAATTTAAGCCATGAGGCAGCAGTGTCATGGCCCGTGCCGGAGGAGCACCCYGGCTCTGGCAGCACCGAGCCCGGTGGTGGGCTCAGCACAGCCTCCAGCCTGCAGTGAGATTTAGAGGAATGAGGTCCTCAGGGTAAACATGAGTTTTTCTCCCAGCAGGATAAGGGAGCAAAGCTGGACGAGGAAACGGAGCGGCAAAAGCAGTCGCATGATGAAGCAAATGGAAAAAATATTTCCCCAACCAGAAACTATTCCACAGACTGCTGGGGCAGGAAAAAATACAGCTGAGTTATTGAGAAAGCAATGCAAAATCCAAACAGTTCAGGCTGTGAAAACCAGTCATTTGCAAAGCTATTTCCAAACTAAGTAAAAAGCTCCCGGCTCACAGATTCCTGGGAACCCCCCAGCTGACARCCCGGCCGGTCGGGGCAGCGTGGCTCCCCGTGTCCCCTGCTCACTGCATGTTGAGCTGGGAAACACTTTGTGATTTCCACTTCATCCAGCACACAGGGTCTTTTGGGGATCGACACATCCCCACCATCGTTCCGTGCAGCTGAATATCTAATCCTCAGCAGAAAGCGGGGAGGTTTCAGATCCGAAGGGGCAGCGGAGGGGGAGCATGGCCATCCCCGCACCCTGAGCAGCTGCCTCCAGCTCTGTGTCTGCGGCTATATTTGGGAAGCCTGCGCTTGGCATGTCCCATTGGCATGTCCCAGCAAGCGCTCTGGGAGCGATGGCTGCTCCGGGTCCTAGTGCAGTGGCAGTGCCCTGGGGAGAGGAGAGGAGAGCTTGCGGGAGCATGCAGGCAGCTCTCCCCACCTGGGCTCTTTAAGGGCTTTGGCACAGAGCTCCCTGCCTTTTCCAAACAGCTTTTCTCTTCTCCTTTTACAGGAGCCAAGCTGCCAGGCAGGCATGTATAAAGCAGACGTGGCTATTTTCAGAGTGAGAGCYGGTGAGGGAGCCTGCTCCCACCCCACGTACAGCCCGGGCTCTCACACACAAATGCCCTCGCGCGTCCGCAGGCGTGCAAGGGGCTGGAAAACTGCACAGTAAACCCTGCGTTTCCCACAGCGGGCAGCCACCACTGCCAYGGCCCTGTGTTCAAAGTGCATTGTGTGAACACTGGAATTAAAAAAATAATGAAGGCTGGGATTAAGAAAAAGCTGGGATGCTCTGCAGGACAGGGCAGCCACTTGTGGGAACAGGAGAACTGACGTATGCATGTGGTGGCAGGACTCAGGCTGGTGCCTTGGGCCCCCCTGGGTGGGGGGGACTCCTGAGTGCTGGTGCCTGCAGCAAGACACGAGGCAGGGACTCGGCGGTACCGTGCCACCCTTGCGCAGGGAAAACAGTGTTTTCTGCTTCCCTCTGCCTTTCTCTCCTATTCCAGCTCCTGACAGCGAGGTCTGCAAAACACATGAGCTTCTCGGTGCTGCTGTAACATAAATAACCGGCCACCCATCTAAACCCCCTCACTTTCCTAAGTGGTCCTAGAGATGCCAGCACAGTCCCTCTGTTTGGCACCTTGGGTTATATCCTGATGGGCACTTCCATGGCAGATTCGCATCGTATTGGAGGTCAATTCACCCCACCCAGCCCAGGGGCTGTTCTGCTCCTGGGAGGGCTGAGAGCGAGGGCCGGCCAGCAGCTGCCCGCTCTGCTGGCCCAGGATCTGGCCACTGCACATGGGAACACCTGGATGGGATGTCCCCAGCGCCCGGGCAGTCCCTCCCGGCTTGCCGCAGCTCTGGGTCAGGCGGCGGCTCTGTGACGGCGGTGTCACGGGGTGCCTGCGCAGCCCAGGCCACGCTGGGTTTGCAGGCGGAGGCGCAGGCATCGAGCCGGCAGGCACAGGGAGTGGTGGAGGCAGCGGGGGCAGGATTGCTCGCTGATGCTATCTGTGACACAGATGGCTTTTATGGTCTGCTGTTTACAGCGCTGGGCTGCGGACAGGTAGGGTTAGGCTTGAGGGGTGACTCACAGCGTGAACCAGAAAACAGCCCGCTGCCTCTCTGTGCTTGGGTCAGAAAATGGGATAATAACTGGTCTGGGAAGCGCTGTGAGGCTTCATCCCTCCATTCCCCTGACGGCTGCCGGGGCT
The DNA here is from genome assembly GCA_030449065.1 of Oceanodroma leucorhoa. Lineage (NCBI taxonomy): Eukaryota > Metazoa > Chordata > Aves > Procellariiformes > Oceanodroma > Oceanodroma leucorhoa. The sequence goes on along the minus strand of JASVER010000011.1, from coordinate 7,507,007 downwards.
CCCGGACGCGGGACTGGAATTCTTGACTGCTTAAACWATTGCTCTTAAGTATTTCATCATGAAGCAGGGGAAGATGAAATTAAAAATATGATGAGTCGGAGCCCAGGCATTGCTCAGCCGAGGGCTTGGTGACCTGCCAGACTCCTGGGGGATGCTTTTAATTTGGATAAATGGAAGTTGCATAAATGGTATAAATTGCACATTGCTCTTGCTGCTCATACAGAGGTGTGGGCGCAGTTGGCAGCGCYGCACGATGCACCGTCGCCGGCTGAGTGCTCAGCCAGGCTGTGTGCTGGGACCAGCGCAGCCATTGCCCGTGCACGGCTCCCACCCCGGGTTTCCGCAGGAGCCACCCGGCTGGCGGACAGGCTCCTCCGCTTGGACGCCATTCCCTTCGCCCTTTGCCCTGCTGGGTTTTTTTTGGGAGAGACTGTTTTCCAAAAACAGCTTGAAAATATGTAACTATCATACCAGAGCTGAGCGGTCACACGTAGGTCTCCCGTCCCCGCCGGTCAGGCCAGTCCCTGTGAGCTCATGGTGTTTGTGGTTTCCCAAAGCAGCTGTTCAGCGTTGGAAGGAAAAGCGCTGAGCAGCTGCAGACACCGGGATTGCTTCTGTGCGGGAGCTGCCGCCAGGGAGACGCAGCCTTCAAGGTCTCAGGCAGTTTTATTCCCAGCTCTGCTGCTGATAAGCCCAATAGCCCTGATAATGCTTCCAGCCCGGTAACAYGGGGGAAAGAGGGGTTTGGGGAGTTTCACGCTTTTGGCTTGCACAGGGCCAGGCAAGCAACAGACACAACCATTAGCGTGGGCACCTCCTTGCAAGCTGGCCTGGCTGCCAAGGGATGAACACCGAGTGCCTTTTAAAAGTTACCTAAGACTTCCCGGTCTGCCTAAACCAAGGAAAATTGGCTGCCCTCAAACACTCCCTGCCTTGTCCCATCTCTCCCAGCCAGCCGGCGTGTGCCCAGGCTGGGCTGAGTAATCTGGCAGGCAGCGCGCGCTCGGGCGAGATGGCTCCCGTGCATCGCCACGCCGGCAGCAGCCTGCGCTCCCACCGCCGCTCGTGGGGGGAAGGCAGGCAGGGCTGGTGCTGGGGGGCCAGCGTGTGTGCCGGGCAGAGCAGGGAGCCCCACGGCCATCAATGCGGGGAGCAGCCCAGCCAGCCTTGTGTTGCCACCGCCGCGCTGGAGACCGAGGTGCGGGGCTGAGCTGGCCTCCCCGGGCCTGGACCAGAGATGGGACAAACAGGAGGGGACGTGGAGCTGAGCAATGTGAGGTCTGGCTCCAGCAGTGAGTCCATATATCCCATCACCTTGAGTGTGGGTCCTTGAGGGCGATGTGAAAAGCACCCTGTTGCTCAGCTGTAGGCCAAGGTGGTCTTCACTACCTCCTACCCAGCTGCGGGAGCATCCAGGATTGCAGAAGCCACATAACACAGCCCYGTAACACCCTACCCAAATCTTGAGGCCAGCCCTGCACACACACACCAGCCGCCCGCCGGACCCGAAGGGGTGCCCCTGCCGCAGCTTGGCTTGYGAGGTACCAAAATGCTCCCTGCCCTGGCAACACCCTTCCTCCCACACGCTGCCCCACAAAGCGCAGGGCCACGGGCTGGTGGGTGTGCTGGCCCAGCCCCACGCACCCTTCCCTGGGGCTGGAGCTCGGGGTCAGCCCCTGCAGCTGGGGTGGTAGTGGGTGCAGGGCAGCGCTCTGGCAGATGGCTGGTAAAAGCCACAGGCCTGGCTGTGGGCAGGGCTGGCACCTACACTGGCATCCCCTCCTGCCCCATGGTGGGACCCCACTGTCCCTGGGGCTGCCTGACCCCTCTCCCCTGGGGCGACCCCCCCACATTGCTGCACCTTGGGGTGCTTGTAGCTGCCAGGGCCCAGCTGGGCCAGGGCTTGGTGGAGGGGTCCTAGGGAGGAGCCCCCAGAGGCTTGGGGGCACACAAGGTGTAGCATGAGGGCTGGCAGGGCTACGGCTGAGGGAGTGGGGGGTCCCAGGGTGGGTGCTGCAGGGGGGTCCCTGGGCTGGCAGGGGGGTCCTGGAGTGTGGGTCCTGGCCATGTTGGGGGTGTCCTGGGGCACGGTTTGCCGGCAGAGACGGGGAGTCCTGGGGTGGAGGATCCTGGGCAAAGATGGGGGTGTTGGAGCAGGGGTGCAGGCGGGGGTGTCCTGGGGCAGGAGGCTCCACACCTGGTGGGGACCTGGGCACAGCAGCGGGGGGGTTCCCGGGGCAGGGGGATGGCGGGCACGGCCGGGGGACCCCGGGATGGAGGGCCGGGGCCCGGCGGATCGTCCCGCCCCCTCTACCCGTCGGGGCGTTCCCGGAGCGCTGCCGGTGCCGGGCACGGCACAGCAGGGCTCGGCACAGCACGGCTGGGCTCGGCGGGGCCGGGCCAGCGCTGCCCGTCGGGGCGCCGTGCGGCGGGGG
>JASVER010000011.1:7480374-7504473 GCA_030449065.1 Oceanodroma leucorhoa | reverse complement strand
TTCTCTCCGCTGCAGCCCGGGATGGCGCCGCGGCGGGGCTGAGCCGCCGGGCCGGGCCGGGCCGGGCCGTGCCGGGGCCGGGATGGACGGCCCGAGGGGGGGCTGCCCGCCCGCCACCGCCGCCCCGTCGCGGGCGAAGCTGCCGCTCGGCATCCTCTTCTCGACGGCGCTTTTCTGCGGGGAGGGGGCGGCGGCCACCGTCCTCTGCCTCTCCTACAGCCACTCCGACGACCGCTTCTGGCTGGCGCTGACCGTCTTCTTCGTGCTCTGCCCCTCCGTCCTGGTGCAGCTCACCCTCATCTTCGTGCACCGCGACCTCAGCCGCGACCGCCCCCTCGTCCTGCTGATGCACCTGCTCCAGCTCGGACCCATCATCAGGTGAGCGCGGCTGGGGACGCGGGGACCCCCGGCTGGGGACGCGGGGACCCCCGGCAGGGACGCGGGGACCCCCGGCAGGTCCCGCGGGTACCGGGTGAGAGCAGGGACCGGGGGCCGGGCGGGGCGGGGCGCTCCGGGCGCTGGCTGTCAGCAGAAATCTCCGTGCAGCAAACCCCGGCGTGCCCGGAGCTGCTCCTGCCGGCTCCCCGTCCCCCTCCTCCCCGGGGGCACTGCTGCTCCCGGCCCGCGGGGGTCTTCTGCTCGGCCACCCCTCCCCGGCGGTGCCGCGGTCCTGCCGGGGGGATCCTGCCTGCTGGACCCCCGCTCTGGGCAGGACTCGGCTCTGCCAGCCTGTTGCATCTCAGCTGCTGAAAAGGTTCTTCGCACGGTCGCTTTCTGCAGCCAGCGTTTCCCTCTGCCTTTGGGTTTTGCCATCGTCTTGCTTAGGCTGGGAGCACAGATGCAAATCCCTGCTGGGGTGCATGAGGGTGAATAGGAACAGAGGTTCTGCCCCCTGGAAAAGGTCCCCGGGCCTGGGACAGGGAGGGGTTACAGGACATGGAGGAGAGGAGCTGGGTGCAGGAGCGGGGCTGGCATGGGAGCTGGGGGACCGCTGGACCCCGCCGGGGAGAAGAAGGCGACGGGGTGGATGTTGCACAAGCTGGAGAGGTGCTAATCTCTCACTCCTTGGGAATGCTGAGGTGCCTCCCTGGGCTGCCGTCACCCCGGCCATCCCGCTCAGCAAGAGCGCACAGGGGGTGCAGGGAGCCGTATGGCAGAGTCACCATCTCCGCGGGGCTCCTTCCCCGAGGGCATGACGGCAGCCACGCTTCAGGGCACGCCGTACCCACAGAGCTGCAAAAACACCGCGGCCTGCACCGCGCTTCCTCCGTCACCGGAAACAAGCAGGGTGCTGGGGGCATACTCGTCACCRCGGTTCATCTTCAGAGGCGGCCAGGGAGCCTCACCTCGGCCCTGCCAGCCGTTGGAARGGCTGCGGGTCCACCTCAGCCCGTGCTGGCCCACGGTGGTGTCTCAGCTCTCACTGCACCGACCACGGCTGTCTGAGATAGTTACGATGGTGCTTGGCTGCTTGYAAGTGCCAGCCAGAGCTGCTCAGGGGGGGCTCCTCGGGTGGGAGATGGAGCCCAGCCTGTTGAGAAGGTCTGGCAGGGCCCCGGGAGCCAGCTGGGACTGCCCTTGAAGCCAGGCCTTTTGGATGAAACAGTTTTCCCGTTAGAGTTTGCAATGAGCCATGAGCGCTGGCCTGATCTGGCAAGAGAATTTAACCAAAAACCTCATTCTGTTTGGGTCTGAAACAGAGCAACTTCTGCTGTTCTAATCAATGCTCATAAATGATTATGTCCTGTTGGTCCCAGAGCCAGCTCGTCCCCGGGCGGGACCCAAGCCTGTCAGATAGGTCCTCCTCTGCTGATCRCCTCTGGCCCACGGGCACCCACCTGCATGGCTGTGTGCGGAGGGGCTGGGGGTCCCGCTGCCCGCTGGCCTCGCAGCGGGGAGCAGCGTGGGAGAAATCCGCCTCCCCGTACATTAGCGTGCCCCGCGGGGAGGGGGCTGCGGAAGCGCTGTCTTATCTGCCCRTGTCACACCCGGCTTCACCCTGCGCTCCCCTTCCTGCTGTCCCCACCAAGAAGGAAGCGTAGAAGWCTTCTGCCCAAAAGGAGAGATCAAAGACAATATCAGAAAGTTTCTCTTGCCTCRGCTTAGAGGAAGAGATGTGTTTTGTGCCACGGGGGAAAACAGAGCCTGAGGGTTATTAACCCCTTCCTGTAGCTCTAGCTCCCAGCAGAGCTAAAGTTTCCATACCCTGGATGCTGCACCTCTTGCAGCAATTGTTGCACCCCTCGCTGGGGCAGTTGTTGTCCCCCTGCTCCCCACGCTTCACCCTGAGCGATGGAGCAGAGGAGCAGCCATCGGGCATCCCTATGCTCCTGGTGTGACCCTGCCCTCATCGTGACATCCCAGGATCCTGCCTTCACCCTGACGTCCCAGGGCCAGGGACTGCCCGCAGCGCTGCTGAAGAGTTGCCCAAATCAATTGGGCTGCGCCTGGCAGGAGCAGGGTCCGGCCAGCACCGGACGAGGGGGGGGCTGGAGGTGCAGGGAGCGGGGCCGGGGGGCAGCGGGGAGGCTGGCGGGGTGACGGCTGCCGTGTCCCCGCAGGTGCGTGGAGGCCCTGGTGGTGTACTGCTGGTCGGGGAAGGAGGAGGAGCCCTATGTCACCATCACCCGCAARCGGCGGCTGCGGAAGGGCTACGAGGTGGAGATGGAGCAGGAGGTGGGCCACTCGGTGCGCCGGCTGGCCACGCACCGCAATGCCTTCAAGCGCATGGCGGTCATCCAGGCCTTCCTGGGCTCCACCCCACAGCTCACCCTCCAGCTCTACATCAGCATCCTGGAGAAGTACGTCCCTGCTGCCCGAGGTAAGGGTGCCTGGCACGTGGGCTCCCCCGGGGCCGTGCAGGCAGGACCCCACCGGGGCACGGTGGCAGCTGCTTAGCCACGTGTGCCGGCGTGGCWTCCGAACGAAGCTCTGGGGAGTTGCTGGGGGCACGGCTGCCACCGGACTCCCCTAAACGTGGAGCTGGAGCACAACCCGCAGAGGTTGGGCACTTGTCTGTCCCCTGGTTTGCTTTCCCCATACCCAGCGCTCTGCTTTCCAGCTTGGAGTGAGGCTGGGGAGAGTGGGAAGAGCTGGCTGGGACCGAGGCGCCAGGCTCTGCTCCCAGCCCTGGTGCTTGCAGACATTTGCCCTACAGAGCCGTGCCATCCACCGGTGCCCTGTCCCATAAAGATGCCGTGCCTCTGCCCCAGGCTGCTCCAGTCTGCATTAGTTACTGGGTTTTTTAGGCTAGCTATGGGCTCTGACTTCCCCGTGCTCCCTCTGTCACATCTATTTCTGTGCCTTTTGCAACAACCGGAGCTCCCAGCCCAGCGCTCCCAGGCTCCCTCGCCTGCTGCCGGGGTGTTTACGTGCTCAGGGGCTGGATGTGCTGGAGCAAGCTTTTAACTCCCGCTTCAGCGTGCTACCGAGCCGGGCGTGCCGGAGTGCTCTTGCACCTTCCCCATTGTAGCACCCGGTGAAGGAGCTGCCCTCGCCGAGCCTCTCCCGGCTGTGCTGGGAGCCCAGGCCTTGCCCCCTGTGCCTATGGCAGGCACATGGAAAGGGGAACACGGGAGGTGCCCCATAGAAACCCCCTCCTTGGCCATGGCCCCTGCGAGGGCATTTTGGGGAGTAGGAACAACAGAGGCAGGAGGAMGAGCCCGGCAGTCCTCCAGCAGCAGATGCGGGAAGCAAATCCCGGTTGACAYGTTTCAGGTGATTCCCTCGCAGCTTGGGTGTCTCAGCTCAGCCCCACAGCTCGCAGCCGCCAGTGCCGGCGCGACGTGACTGGGACCAGCCGCACGCTTCCCTTTTTCTCYGTCGCGGTTTTCCTTGCTGCGCTGAATGCGAGCAGCTGCCAGTGTTCCCTACGAATGACCTTGGCTTTGCAGCCCGCAGACAAGGGGGGGTCTTGAGACGCTCCTGGGGTGAACGGTGGGCTACGGTGGTGCAGCTCTTGGCCYGGGTGAGGGCAGAGGGACAGTTGCAGCACAGACCGTGCCCCACTCGCCCTTGAGCAGCATTTCTTGCACAGGKTAAAGTGGGTGGTGCCTGGTTCAAGCACAGGAGCAGCCCCAGTTTGGCAAAGGCTTCTGGTTTATTGGTGTAGGGAGAAAATCTGGGAGCAGAGCCTCCTGCTGCCTGCAGCGCTCCCCCACAGCCACCCCATGGCGAGGTCTGTCACCACCAGCCACGAGCTGTCCCGGCAGTGCTCACACTGAGCCTCCTGCTGCAAGCCCCGGTGCTTGGCACCCTGCAATTCGCACCCAGGGTTGGCACCCCATGCGTTCCACCAAGGGTTGGCACCCCACGCTTTGCTCCCAGGGCCGCCGAGAGGCCCGTGTCACAGCCCGGTCCCTGGCACTGCCTGACTCTGCTGCTTTCTCYCTCTGCAGCCGTACTCATGGGCATCTGCCTGGTGTCGGTCACCTACGGGGCACTTGTCTGCAACATCCTGGCCATCCAGGTCAAGTACGATGACTACAAGGTCCAGCTGCGGCCGCTGGCCTTCCTCTGCATTGTGCTATGGCGCAGCCTGGAGATCTCCACTCGCGTGACCGTCCTYGTGCTCTTCAGCACCGTCTTCAAGCACTGGATCATCCCCATCGCCCTGGTCAACCTGCTCGTGGTCTTCTTCTTGCCCTGGGTGCAGTTCTGGCGGAGCGGCACCCGCCTGCCCGACAACATCGAGAAGAACTTCAGTCGGGTGGGGACGGTGGTAGTGCTCTGTGCCTTCACCCTCCTCTACGCCAGCATCAACATGTTCTGCTGGTCGGCCGTGCAGCTCAAGCTGGCTGACCGGGACCTCATCGACAAGTCGCAGAACTGGGGCCGCCTGGCCGTGTACTACGTGGCCCGGCTGGCGGAGAACACGGCCCTCGTCATCCTCTGGTACTTCTTCAAGACGGATGTCTATGAGAACATCTGCACCCCGCTGCTGGTAGTGCAGCTGCTCCTGGGCTACTGCCTGGGCATCTACTTCATGCTTCTCTTCTTCCAGTACCTGCACCCCTGCCGCCAGCTCTTCCGGCACAACGTCGCTGACTTCCTGCACTGTGTCTGCTGCCACCGGCACCTGCCGGGGACCCCTCTGCACCTGCAGGCACCCCACGAGCCCGGCGTGAGGCACAGCATTGTCTGAGGCACGGCCAGCACCCGGCTCCTCYAGCCGGCTACGGACACCGGGACGGGCAGCGCCGGGCTGCACCGGCAGCCGGAGGGGGCTCGTGGCACGAGCCGTGCCAGAGGCAGGCGCTCCCTGGCGCTGCAGTGGCAGCGGGTCCCAGTGCGTCCCGGCGGTGGCAGGGGGACAGGAGCGTCCCCGCCTGCCCAGGACTGCGCACATGGACGCCAAGGACTTGCGGCTGCAAGCCGGCTGCTGTGCGGTGCACAGCCCCTGGGGTGCCCCGCCACCCTCGCCCGCCCGCTACGGTACATACGGTAACCTCGGGGCCACGGGTGCCGGCGGGACTGTTTTAAGCAGTAAAGAAACTTTGCTGTGGCTGTGCGTCCGGGTGCTGGCGGGTAGCCGGTGACTCACGCGGAGGGTGGGGACTGTCCCGCCGGGGCTGGCGTGGGTGCGCGCACCCGTTGCCCACGTAGCCCTCGCACTCACGGGCGCTGAGCCGGGGCTGCGTCAGCGGGAAGTGGGGATGGGGGGAGACCTGCGATGGAGCCGATAAGATGCAGGAGCATGGAGGGGGGGATGGGGGCCAGCCTCATCCTGCGCTTCCGCCAACATGGCSCTGGCTGCGGGCCTGGAGCAACCTGGCACGCCAGCAAGGAGCAATCCTGCCCAACCTGTTCCTCCAGGCAGGAGGCCCCGGCACTGGCTGCTGTTCCCGGCAGGAGCGGTGGGTGCCGCAGTGCCGGGCGCTGTGGAGCCTGCAGCGGAGGGCAGGCAGGAGAGGAAGGGTGGCTGGCACAGCGATGGTGATGCTGACGGGACCCAGGGTCCTCATCCCAAACCAGGAGTGTGACACTCCCCCCCCCCACTGAAACCATTTGTGGGCTCAGCTCAGTTTGGAGGGTGCTGAGCACTCCAGGGTGCCCATGGAGGTGCAGCTCTGGTGCTCAGGTGCTGGGCGCTCAGTCTTAATTCACCCTCCCTGGGGTGGATCTCCAGGCTGGATCCTGGCATGGACGCAGTGCCATGCCCCTGGAACGCTTCTCCTCCCTTGGCAGTTCTCTTGGCAAACAGGGGCAGCGGAGGCTGGCGAGGGATGCCAGGCAGGAGCACACCTGCTGAGCCGGGCACAGGATGGACCCTCCGCAACTTCCTCCCACCAGGAAATTCCTACCTTAAAAAAAGCCCATTTTTATCCCCAAATGTTGCAAAAATCCGAGAGGAGCAGCCCTATGCCCTGCAGCGCCCGGCTGTGGGGCCACAGGGSTCCCCTCAGCAGGGGGGCCCATGCCCAGCCGGCGCAGGGGGTTGGTTTCGGGGCTGACGGATGGGATCAGCCCTGCCTTCCTGGAAGAYGGCCTTTGAAACCACCCGACATTTCCTCCAAGGCTTTTCAGGGGAAAGTCCCCRTGGTGCCATTCCCACAGCTGGGGCTGCCCCACCGCCTGCCACCTCCATAAAAACGGCGGGCGGGCAGCGGCAGGCAGCGGCAGACGTCACACCATGGGCAACTGGCTGGTCAACCACTGGTTCTCGGCCGCCGTCCTCGTGAGTGTGTGGGGCTGGGGGGCTCATCCGCTGGGAGGGGCTGGGGCGATGCGGGGGGGTTATGGGGAGCACGGTGTGGGCACGGCCCCGGGGRGCTCGTAGGGGAAATGGGGGCTGACGGGCTGTCCTGGGGCTGGGCTGCAGAGAGGGACAAGCGTCCCCTCTGCTCAGCCAACCTGTGAAGCCCCGGTGGCCAGGGGAGGGATGGGGTTCGGAAAACTTAAGGAAAACACGACTCAAAGGAAAAGGGCGGGTCCTGCTGCAAAACTTAAAAATGCCGCTGCTCTGCCTGACCACTTTGGCCGGGAGCCTCCCACGTGCCTCTTCTCCCCACGCGACGGCAGGAGAGCCTGCGCCAGGGCGAGGAGCCCACACCAAAGGGATGATCTGCCAGTGCCGTGCTGCGGCATCGCTGGTGTAAGAGGGCTTGCCCAGCCTGCACCTCACCAGCTGCTCGGCKCTGTGTGAGGAGCTGCAAATGCATGGGAAAATGAGGGTTTGCAGAAAGTTGGGTTAWYTTCATTTTTTAAATTATCTTAAAAAAAAAAMMCTAAATGCAAGGCAGAGTGGTTTTGGGAGGTCTGCAAAATATTGATGGCTGTGAGAGGGGCCAGTGTGGGCTGCAGCAGGGTTAGGCAGGGGATGGCAGCGTGGTGGGGCTGGGTGAGCCAGCTCCCTGCAAAATTTCCTCCTCCCAGAGTCTTCCCCGCGCAGCCCCGACCACCCTCCGGATCTGCCCTGCCACCGTGCAGACGTTGCCTGCACCCTCCTTTCCTCCTTCCTYGTGCGTGGGTGATGCACAGGGCCGTGGGTGACAAGACAGTTATTTTGCAAGACTCCCACACCTCTCCCCACCTTTGGCCCTTCGTCCCAGCCCCGTGCGTGCTGTCACAGCTCATAAGGAAGCAGGAGGGGACACGCTGTCCTGATGCCCTCCGGCTGCACCCACACCTGAGTGCTGCAGGGTGAGGGGGGGTCCTGGGTCAGGGTCCCTCAYGAGGCCGCGGCTTTCCCCCGCAGGCGGCCTGGCTGGGCATCAACATCTTCCTCTTCACGTACTACTTTCTGTTCTTTGACCGGGACGAGCGGTACTTCTACACCAGGGCCATCCTCGGGGTAAGGTGCTCCCCCTTGTCCTGTCCTCTTCCAGCCCGCCATCACTCTGACCCAGTCCCCAGCCTGGCATTCCTCCATGCCGGTCCCCATCTTGGTCCCTGTCCTGTTCCAGCCCAGCATCACCCCAGCCCAGCATCAGCCCCTCACAGTCCCCCTGCTCTCCTGGGTCAGCATCACCCCCTCCCAGTCCCCAGCCCAGCGTCGCTCCCTCCCAGCTCAGCGTTGCGTGGCCCCATCACGTCCCAGTCCCGGCACAGCACCATGCTGGGCAGAGCCGTGGGGGGCAGCGCGGCTGCAGGCAGACGTTCCCCATCTGCAGCACGGGACACTCACCCCCTCCCCTCTCCCCAGTCCGCCCTGGCGTGGGCACGAGCATCGGCCAAGTGTCTCAACTTCAACAGCATGCTGATCCTGCTGCCCGTCTGCCGCAACCTCCTCTCCTTCCTCCGCGGGACCTGCTTGGTGAGTGCCCCGCGGTGGCACGGCCAGCGCAGCCGTCCCCGTCCCCATCTCCRTCCCCATCCCTGCCCTGACGCCGCCAYCTCTCCCCGCAGTGCTGCAGGCGGACGCTGCGGAAGCAGCTGGACCACAACCTCACCTTCCACAAGCTGGTGGCCTACGCGCTGGCCCTGCTCACAGGTACCACCCCACGCCGGGGGGCTGGGGCACAGTGGGGACGGGGAGGTGGGCAGGCGGGTGACTGCCTGTCCCCTCCCCAGCCGTGCACACCATCGCCCACCTCTTCAACCTGGAGCGCTACAACCACAGCCAACAAGCTGCCGACGGCAGCCTCCCCGCTGTCCTCTCCAAGATGCACCAGCAGGGCAGTGACAAGTGGCTGAACCCCATCCACTCCAACCAGACGGTGAGCGCCGGCCCTGGCATCCAGCCCCCCGCCACCGCCTGTCCCCTGTCCCCCTAACCCATCCTGCCGCCCCTGCAGACCGTCGAGTACATGGCCTTCTCCACCATCCCGGGACTGACGGGGGTCATCATCACGCTGGCGCTCATCCTCATGGTCACGTCCTCCACCGAGTTCATCCGCAGGAACTACTTTGAGGTCTTCTGGTACACGCACCACCTCTTCCTCATCTACTTCGCCGGCCTCGTCATCCACGGCATCGCGTAAGGCTCCTCACCGCTCCCCGAAGGCAGGACAGTGAGGGGCAGCGGCTGCAGACCCCCAGTGGGGCAGCCTGGGGGAGCGGTAGAGCCCYGGCGAGGGTCCAGTGGGTCTGTGGGCTCCCCATTCCCAGGGCTGGCTAGCCCAGCCAGCCTCACGCAGTGCGGCTCAGCCCCGGCCGGAGGGCAGGAGCTGGCCCCTGGGCTCACCCCTCGCCTCCCCGCAGCGGGCTGGTGCGCGGGCAGACGGAGGAGAGCATGGAGGAGGTGCACCCCCATCGCTGCGCCCGCTATCTCACGCACAAGGACGAGGACTGCAGCCACAACTGCTGCAAAGACCCCGAGTTTGGGAGCATCCCCGCCGAGGTAGGGCAGCGGCAGGRCGGCTGCGGGGGGAAGAAGCCCTTCCCTTGCCCTTGGGATGCTGCAGCCCTGGCCCTCCCCAACCKTTTGCTCTCCTCCATCCCCGCAGTCCTGGAAGTGGGTTCTGGCCCCCATCCTCCTCTACATCTTTGAGCGGATCCTGCGGGTCTGGCGCGCGCGGCAGAAGGTGGTTGTCACCAAGGTGGGTGGTGCAGGAGCCTGTGCCTACTGCCAGCTCCTTCCCTCACAGCCACCGGTGCTGCAGCTCCTTCCCGGGGTGGCCGTGGGGAGGAGGGCAGGGGCCGCTGCTGAAGCCCCTTGCCCAGGGACAGGAGCCAGGCTGGGCGCTGAGCCCCGTCCCTGCCCCGCAGGTGGTCATGCACCCTGCCCGCGTGTTGGAGCTGCAGATGCAGAAGAAGGGCTTCCGCATGGAGGTGGGGCAGTACATCTTCGTCAACTGCCCTGCCATCTCCCTGCTGGAGTGGCACCCCTTCACCCTCACCTCAGCACCCGAGGAGGACTTCTTCTCCATCCACATCCGGGCAGCCGGCGACTGGACGGAGCGTCTCATCGACACCTTCCAGCAGCAGAACCCGGAGATGCCTAGGTAGGCTGGGGAGTGCCTGAACGGACCATCCCGGGGATTTTGGGAGGCCATACCTCTTACCCAGGCCCTCCCTTGGTCAGGATTGAGGTGGATGGCCCCTTCGGCACGGCCAGCGAAGACGTGTTCCAGTACGAGGTAGCCATGCTGGTGGGAGCGGGCATCGGCGTSACCCCCTTTGCCTCTATCCTGAAGTCCATCTGGTACAAGTTCCAGCAGGCTGACCAGACCCTCAAGACCAAGAAGGTATGGGGTGTCCCACGGCACCAGCCATGGGTTTCTCCATGCTGCGCTTCCCAGTCCTTGACATTGCACCCTTCCACCCCTCCTGCTCTGCTCCACCTTGAGCAACCCCTCTCCCCCTGCATCCCAGATCTACTTCTACTGGCTCTGCCGGGACACGGGAGCCTTCGCCTGGTTCAACGACTTGCTTGCCTCGCTGGAGCAGAAGATGGCYGAGTCGGGCAAGGCGGACTTTCTCACCTACCGTCTCTTCCTCACTGGTTGGGACACCACCATTGTGAGTCGGCCACGGGCAGGCATGACTGCAAGGGGGGACACGGGGTGGCCAARTCAGGCAGGAGAGACAGGGCAAGCACGTCAACGGCTTGCAGGCAGAAAGTCCGGGAGTGGTGGTTGGTGGGCTTCAGCGATGGATGCTCCTCCGTGGTGAGGAACTGGAGGTGAGCTCACGGGTGGTGGCCAGGGTCCTCACCATCCCTGCTCTGCCCAGGCCAACAACGTGGCGCTCCGGTTTGACACCCCTACGGACACAGTGACAGGCCTCAGGCACAAAACCATCTTTGGGCGGCCCATGTGGAACAGCGAGTTTGCAGCGGTGGCTGCAGCCCACCCCAGGTGAGAGCCGGGCAGGGGGTTTGGGGTTCTGGAGCTGGGAGGCACCCCCTCCACCCTGGCAGCCAGCGCTGGCTTTGGGAGGGGCGTGCTCATCCACCGCAGGTTGCAGGGACCCCAAAAAGCTCTTAAATCACTTTTCCCTGAGCCGCCCACCCGGTGCTGAYGTCCCCGTGCTGCGTGTAGGTCGGTGGTTGGCGTGTTCCTCTGCGGGCCKGGGGCCTTGGCAAAGAGCCTGCAGAAGTCTTGCCACCAACACTCCAGCCTGGACCCCAGGAAGGTCAAATTCTACTTCAACAAGGAGAACTTCTAAGTGGCAGCCAGGCTGGGACCCCAGCGGACAGGGGACCCCGCCGGTCTCACCTCAACCCCAGAGCGAGTCGGCGTGGCCAGGGATAAGCACCCGCTGAAGAGTGCGTGCACAGAATCCAGGCAAGACACGGCAAGGTCCTCCTTCTCCATGAGGAACTCTAGGTTCAAAGACTGCTGCCTTCTCAACCTGGTSTACAAGGGGTCCCCGTGAGGGGAGTGGGCCTGCAGCTCCACACGGCCCCCGTCAAGAAACCAGAGGCACATACTGCGATGATGCTGCTGGAGCAGCGGGAAGCAGCGGGAGCGCCCAGCGGGCTGGGCGGAACCACAGGATGGGGACGGGAGAGGGGCACACCAGGCAGGCACTGGGGGCCAAACGGGCCCCTCTGGGTTTAAACAGTCCTTTGCGTAAAAGGGTAAATTAAACGTGCTTTTCTTTGCAATAAAAGCCTCCGCAGTGACTCAGTCCGTGCAGGTGCGAAGGGAGCCCACTCTTTGCCCCCTTGTAGGGCTGCAGTAAAAAAGCTGGTTCATAGCAAACCCTCTGGGGTGCAGGGTCAGGTACTCCTCCTGCGCGGGGGCTCGCTGCCACCACCCAGCACCAGCCTGCACCGCCCGCCAGGCACACACCAGCGCACAGGCCGGCTTCAAATGCAGCTCATGCAAAGGCAACAAATTCTGCTCAAGCATATGCAGAGAAGAGGGGAAAAGCACCCTCCCCGAGCAGGCCGGCAYGGTAAGTGATACAGCAATCGGATATGGAGCCCTTCCCGCCCGGTYAGCAGGGACAGAAAGCTGAGCTCCCCGTCCTGCCCTTCCCTTGCACCCCTGTGAACAGCACGGCACGAGTAGATCTTGCCCCAGTGCTGGGCTGAAGGGAGGGAGTGGTTTGGACTAGCCTGGAGCCAGGTCAGAGACCAAACAAGGCAGCCGGAGACATGGCTTTACTCAAACCCTCCTCCCACTTTATTTCGAACATCATAAAATATACACACAGAAAAAAGGATGAATGGGAGGGGAAAACGTTAGAGGGGGAGGAGAAACCTCTCCCAAAACGCAGCATCAGCTCAGACAGCAACGGGAAGCAGCTGCCATGGAGCATCGCCTCTGTCCAGGCGGACGGCATCTCCACCACGCGCCTGCCAGGCCTGCGAGAAGGAAGGGGAGGAGAGTGAGCCCTGGCATGGAGAGGRAAAGCTGCCCCATCCTGAGCAGCTCTCCGATTTACTGAAGGCACAGGCCGAGGCTGGGTTAAGGACATCACCTGTCAGGGTGCCCCCGTGGACTTCTGGATTTGCTCCTTCAGAATAAGGATGCTCTGCCGTTGCTCCGGGGGCAGCATGGCGATCTGGTCTGCCGTCAGCTGCAGAACCTGCATGATCAGGGCTGCCTGTGGGGAGAGGGGGGAATCAGAGACGTGCTCTGCCAGAGCAGCCACGGGTTACCGGAGCCAGGCACGGGATGTCCCTGCCACAGTAAGGCATGGAGGAAGTGCKGCTCCCGGTGTCTCACCCTTTCCCTTTTGCCCTCTCACCTTCTCGTGATCCTGGGGGGTGACCTGGCTCTGTCCAGGGCTAAAGCCTCCAGGCTGACCAGCTCCTTGGACCCCTGCCCCAGGAATGCCTCCTCCCTGCATGCCTGCCCCTGCCATGTTAGGAACCTGCAGGCATGAGAGAGGGGGTAAGGACCAAGAGGTCTCTGGACTCAGCCATACAAATATAGGAACGTAAAGCAGATGACCAGACGGATGCCCCCACGGCCAGCCTGAAGATGCCCAAGCATTAAGAGAGAGAGGCTACCATGCATTTTACGTGCTCTCCTCTCCCTCCAAGTCCTGCACTCCTTCCTCTGCATCAGGAAGAGGTGGAGAGGGGCCTGAGCCTCATCGTGTCCCCAGCAGACAGGCAGTGCCTGGGGAGATGGTACAGATGCCYCAAACTCCTCAGAGAGCCGCTGACCCAGGCCTTGTGCTTCTGGAGGAGCCGCTCTGCCGGACGCCCTCCCCTCTCTAGCTGCTGCAGGACGCGATCACACCCCCACCCAGACCCAATCTACAAGACACCGTCAGCGCCCAACCTGCCAAGCAGAGATGTATGTACCTGGCGGGGCCCCTGCGGGCCACTGGCTCCCATGTTAAGTGGCCCAGGACCCTGTATCCCACCAGGCATGGGGCCACGTGGGTTGGGACCGGGCCCTCGAGGCTCCAGGCCCCGGGGCTCCATGACCCTGGCCTCCATAGCCCTGGCTTCCAGCACTCGTGGCTCCAGGACCCGCGGCTCCAGGCCTCGTGCCTCCAGGGCTCGTGCCTCCATCACCCGGGGCTCCAGCCCTCGTGGCTCCAATCCTCGCGGCTCCAGCCCTCGGGGATCTCTTCCGACTGCAGGGGAAAGACAAGGCAAGCTGTTGAAGGGAGCAGTGCTGCAGGGAGCGTGGGAGCGAGCCCGCTGCCTCCTTTGCCTGTGGGCTAGCAAACGCCTGGAAGGTGCAGAGCTGGGGGCAGAGGGGACATGCCTGGAGGAAGTCCCTTGCCCCATGGGACTGTCCCTCCTTGCCCTGGGGTCAGTTGTTTCAGTGCCCAAACCCCCTTCCTACGCCTCGCGTCGGGGCAGCGGGCTCCACTCCGACTTCTTGTCTGTATGCTTTAAGCCACCCACTATTTCATGCCCCCTCTCTCACCTCGAGCATCCATCAAGGGCCCCCGCGGCTCTCCCATCAGTGGTCGAGGTTCTCCCATGGGTCCCCCCCTCATCTCATGGGGGGGGCCACGGCTGTCATGACCAGGCATATGGTGCATAGGGGCTCCCTGGTGGGGCGGCCCAAGGTAACCTCTGACGCAGAAAGACGAGGAGAGCAAAGCAGGAGGAGGAGAAAAAGCGAGAGAGTGTGAATCAGACGCTGGCTTGGCACGGTCTGGGCAGAGCGCTGGGATTGCCCCCGAAGCCGGCCGCAGGGGAGGAGGGCGAGGCTGGCACAGGGATGGGTGCTGTCGGCCCCATGCCACAGGGCTGCTGCCATCACCCCGGGGATGCCCCGTCCCTGGGGACACGGGCCAGCCCCCRCGGTCGGCAGCACACAGGCCTCCGACCAGGCAGCGCTGACTCCCGGAAGGCTGGTGCCACCCCTGTCCTCAGCGAGAGGTCACCCTTGGGCAGGGGACAGTGCCAAGGGCTCCTCTCCTTCCCTCTCCCCTCACCTGGGCTCCACTTCTCCAGTGACTGAGAGCAGGGTCCCTCCGCGAGGGTCATTCGGGGCATCTCCCAAAAGGCCTCGGGGCGGCGGGCCACTAGCAGGTAGAGGTCCACGCTGCATAGGGGCCCTCGGGTCTGGCATGGGCACTGCCAGGGAGACACACAAGAGCTCGTGAGGATCTGCATGACCAGTGCCGTGCTGAACTGTCCCCCAGCGCTCTCGGGGCTGGGGTGCGGGGCGGCCTCGCTGCTCCCCGGCGCGCAGGCGGGCGAGCCGTGCTGACCGCCGGGGCAGCAGCCCCTCACGCAAGGCCGGAACGCACCGAAACCCCTTCCCTGACTGCTGATTTTATCCCTCTCTTTCCCTCTCTGGCTCTACTTCAGGCTCCTTACGGCACCAGGTGGCCAAACCAAGCGTGGATGCCCCCGTGGCGATCCCTATGAGCACGGGCATCAACACCCTGCCAACGTGGGGCCAGGAGCAAAGCAAGACCTGGAAGGCTCCTGGTAGCGAGGTGTCAAAGGGGGCTGGATCCTAGGCAAAGGCCCTCTCCAAGCAGGCTCTCCTTTTCCACTGGTGGCTCTCTGTGCGTGGCGCTAGCCTGTTCTCTCCTGAGGCCCCGGAGGAAATCCTGCCTCCTCCTAACCCTGCCAGGCTACACAGAGCGATACACCAGTCCCCGGCCCTGAGCACAGCAGGGTGAAAGCTGCGCTCTGCACACTCCACAACGAGCTCCACGGGAGGAGGGAGCTGGCAGGTGCCGGGATACCTTGAACGCGTTCGATAGACGCAGGCCTGGCAGGTCCCACGGGCGAGAGCTGCAGGTTCCCTGGGCAAGCAGCAGGAAAAGAGGGAGAAGAGCAGACACGTAAATAGTGTATGCACACATGCACTCAGCCTTGGGGACAGCGCTGCCTGCAGGGTCACCTCCGCTCCCTGAAGTCCCCCGGAAAAGCTACGGAGAAGATGCTGCCTGCTGCAGGTCTGGCTTTATCAACCTTTTCCATTAATGCCACCTCTGCCACCACAGGTGTGACAGCCAGCTTGGCACAGCCCTTCCCTCGCTCACCGTGTGAACGTGCAGGGCAGGAGGACGTCCTGCCGAGAGAATCGGGGGGGGCCACGCTGTGCCCCACAACGCACAGCTAGTCAGTTCTGCTTCTGCCCCTGCCCGCAGCTTCCCAYGGCACTCCCCAGTGCCAGCTTTCTGTCTGCTCTCCAAAACCTTCTGGGTACCAGCGAAAGTGCCAAGAACTGCCGAGTTGCTCTCAGGAAGACGGTACCCACCCCAAAGAAAATGAGAGTCAGCTTCTCCTAAGATACCTAAGGCCGGCGGATCTCAGAACAAGTTTGCCGCGTTCCTGAAACAAGGCCTACGATACAAGTCAAGGCAATAGTGGTGTCAGCTATGTGCCTTATTACTGGGAGAACAGGAACGCCTTGGTTGTGTTAACTGTGGCGCAGGACTTGACGGGGCGGCCGCGCAACATGTGAACCGTAAGGAATCCGGCTCYGGGGCTGGGCCGTACAGACCGTGCCTGCGGAGGGAGAGCCAAGCAATCACTCACCRGGAAATTCCCCGCCAAGCCTCGCGCTCACTGTCGCAAGCAAAAGCAAAGGCCCAGCTCCCTCTGCCGGGCACGGCGCAGGGAGCACTGGGAGACGTGGGCAGACGTGGCGGCAGCACAAGCTGCTTCCCAGCACCCAGGCAGCAAAGGAGCAGAACAGGGACCAGAGAAGAGCAAGCTCTGCCCGGCTGCTCAAGCAGAGGGACAGACACGGGCTCACAGAGAGATAGAAAACACAGGCACGTCCCGCTCGGTGGGGCTCTGCGGGGACTGGCAGCTCTCCTGGCTTCCAGGGCACATCTGCACAACGTGGTGCAGAACAMGCTGGGAGCAAACCGGTGCGTGGGCTGGGGCCCTGGAAACAGGAGAGCTGCTACCACAGCCTTGCGCCTAAGCGAACAAACCCGGGCGCAGCCCAGCACTGCGGGAGCTGCCCCGGATCCAGGGACGGCAAGGCTGCAGGGAGCTGGCAGGGGCTCTTGGCGCAGCACTGCTCAGCACCCGCGGCCTGGGTCCCCGCTGGAGCGAGGCTCACATAACGCACAGCACTAACCCACATCTGTTTTACCTTGTCCGCGCTCCAAGGGGACAGGCCCTCCGCCCGGCATCCCAACCTGCGGCTGCATCCCACCTGAGAGGGAACAGGCAGAGATCAGATCCCTCCCCAGCCGTCCCTGCACCACTAACAGATTCCTTTGGCCTCRAATACCTCCCCCCTCCCAGCTCCTGGGAGAGCATTCAAAGGTTTATTTTCTTGGTGTTGGTTCCCCACGGAGATAAGCCAACTTTCTGAACCGCCACTGGCAGCAGCCACAACCACAGCACACRATATGGGACAACGTGTGCTCTCACGGGGCCGAGCCCTCCGGTTAAGGGGAAGGCAGAGGGGGGCTGTCTGCAGGACCCGTGTGCCCAGGGCACCGTTCAGCCAAAACTCACACACTCACCTCCTGGAGCCATGGGGCCAGGGCCCGGGCCCTGCACAGGGGCTGCCATCTGTCCTGGGGCYGGCACTCCTCCCTGCATGGGCGGCTGCATCAGCGGAGGAGCGCCGTTTACGTGCATCCCACCCTACCCAGGAGAGAAACCGGACCTCAGGGAAGCCCCGTCACCCGGGCACGCGCGCCCCAGCTGGGAGAGCTGGAGCTGGCAATGCCCATCTCTCCCCCACACGGCACCTGCGTCGCGTAGGCTCTTACTATGGGCTGTGGCTGGGATGAGGGGGTATTCTGCGGGTTCAGCTGGGCGTTTGGCCCTGGCCCAGGCCCCGGTCCCGGTCCAGGCCCCGGCCCTGGCACTGCCTGCTGGTTGCCTGGGATCAGAGGAGGAACACTGGTCTGGCGATGCAGGATTTTCTAGGGGCAGAAGGAGGAGAAAGGAGTTCTCTTCCATCCCCCCTCCACAACAGGCTGCCACCAATATCCTACTGCCCCTGGACGAGGCAGCAAGGGACAAACCAGTGCGATCTCCGGGTCGACGATCCTCATGACCACCTGGGCCTGCAGCAGGGCGTAAGCCAGCTGGGGGTTCTGGAGCAGCATGTTCCTGGCTTCCTGGGGGCTATTCTGGACACACAACTGAGAAGACACACGCAGATGAGAGCTCTGGCAAGGCGCGACAGGGGCTGCCAGGGCACGAGCAGCGGTGGTAGAAGCTGTGCTCACGCGGAGAGTGCAGCCCTCCGCTTCACTCACCTTCATCTGCTTCATCAGCTCAAACATCTGCTCGGGCGGCAGGCTGGCTACTGCCCGGCTGATGGACTCGGGGGCATCTTCAGGATTGACAGGGTCCCCGTAGGGTGACTCTATGATGGGTGCGCCTGTGCCCAAGCCTGCAACAGAGTTCGTGACCTCGTATGGCAAGGTGAACCGGCCGGTTTTAATGGGCTCATCAGAAGGGAAGCACCATGCCATTACGGGGAAAGGGAGGCAGTGAAAACAGGGAGATCATCTGGGAGAGAAAACAGAGCTGAGCCCACACACCCCTCTGCAAAACTACTTGCTACATCGCTTGGAGCGAGTCAGATCTGCAAGGTCTCCACCTCGCCAGCCTCGCAGAAGAGGCACTCTTTGTAATGCTGAAAAGGCCAGGCCCAGCACGGCATCAGTGCGCTCTCCACCACAAAATTCAGACTCACTCTTCAGCTCCTCCTTGTTCTTCTCGCTGGCGGCGTTGTCGACGCGCAGGGCCCTCCCGCTGAACTCTCGCCCGTTCAGGTTCCGCATGGCACTGAGGGCCGTCTCCTGGTCTTGGTACTCACAGAAGCCATAGCCCTTCGGCTTTCCCGTCTCCCTGTCATACACCAGCCTGCACAGCGAGGAGGAGAGAACCACCACCGCTGAAGGCAGYGCAGGCATCGCACAGCATGCAGTGCCCATGGCTCCCCGGCACTCGGGAGGAGGCTATCGGGGTACACCAAAGAGGAGCGCTGGGGAGCAGAGTGAAGGCACTGGGGTCAGGTCAAGGCACGCAACAGTCGGCCCTAAGCCAGAGCCAAAAGGCCTCCCTCCAGGCCGATGGGTGTTCCCAGAGCTCTGGTGTCCAGGAAGGCCACCAGCGCGACTGCTGTGCTTCTCGTGACCCCACGAAAGCAGCTCCTGGGGGCACAGGACTGGACTGGCTGCTCCTGGCGCTCCCAAACCCTTAACTAAGAGCTCTCTGAAGCTTGGTGCCACGCCAGGCAAACAGCCCTGCAGAGGCACTGGGATGGGAGTGCTCTGCGCTCCCGGCTCTCTGCACAGAGCCTGATCAGGACCTGAGGACTTATCTGCCCCAGCTCCATGCCACAGCAGGGCAGCTGCCTCCAGCCTGGAGCAGCGTGCCCACGTTCACGCCGTTGTGCTCGGGCCATTACGCTCTACATCTCCAGGCGAGCTCGGCACAGGACCCCRGTGCCCGCACCCCGAGCACAGCCTCACAAACCCCCCCGAAGACRCACTGCTCTGCGCTGCTTTGCCGCTGCCCGTCGGAAGGCCGGCTCTGCAGGCACGGCCCCGCACAGCCCCACGCCACCCGCGGGGCTCGGGGCGAGATTTGCCCGTGCTGCCCCGGGGAACCGGGGAGGGGGAGGCCGGGGAAGGCCGGCAGCCATTCTCACCTAAAGCTGACCACAGGTCCAACCTCTGAGAAAATGTCCTTCAGCTGCTCCTCTGTGGCTTCGTACGGGATGTTCCCCACTGTGGAAGAGAGACGGCGGCCGCCGGTCAGCGCGGAGGCCGAGGGCTGCGCGGACACCGGCCCCGAACGGCGGGGACAGCTCAGCCGGTCCCCCTGTCCCCCTGTCCCCCTACCCCCCTGCCCGGCCCCGGCCGTCCCCGCGGCGCCCACCGAAGACGGAGCGCAGGGAGCGATCCACGGCGGGGTCCCGCACCGACAGCCCCGCCATCCCGCCGCCCGGGCCTCGCCACCGCTTCCGGTCCCTCGCCCCACGCCGTCCCCCCCGCTTCCGCTTCCGCCCGCGCCCGCAACAAACATGGCGGCGACGTGGCACGACGGGTAAGGTGCTCCGGCGGGAAACGCGGGCCCACGCCGCTGCAGTCTACGAGCCGCGCTCGGTAGGAGCGGGGAGCGGGGCGGGGGCGGCCGGGACACCCGGCCGGGGGGTGCTGGGTCCTTGGGGAGCCCTTCCCGGGACAGCCAGCCATGGGGTGCCGGCTTCCGGGGCAGCCCCGCGGCCTCAGGGGTGCAGTGCTGGGCAGCGGCCCTGAGGCACAACTCCCTGGGTCTCCCACCCCCCGCACCCGGGTACCCYATTCCCCGAGGAACCCCGTCCCCGGGCACGCCAGCCCTTATCCCCCGGGCACCCCATCCCCCGGGGCACCCCATCCCCTGGGACGCCCCACCGCTAGTGTATCCCACCTCTAGAGTACCCCACCCCCCAGGCACCTCACCCCTTGGGCACCCCTTCCCCTGGAGTACCCCATCGCCGGGCACCCCATTCCGTGGAGCACCCCAGCCCCCACCCCAGGGCACCCCATCCCCTGGGCCACCACCCCCAGGGCATCCCATCCCCCAGGGCATCCCATCCCCCTGGGTACCCCATCCCCTGGGTACCCCATCCCCCTGGGTACCCCAACTCCCTGCTCACCCCAGGGCAGTGCCAGGGCAGCCAGCCCCTTGCCCCGGGGTGCACCCAGCACCCCACTGCCCCCAGCATGGGGGTGCCAGGGACCCCCACTGGCCCCGGCTGCCTCCTGTCCTTTACGAGCCTGACCCCCTGTGCCCGCCTGGCAGGTGGCTGGGTCCCTGCTGGACGGTGACGTCCCCCCGTCCTGGGGATGAAGGCAAGGGATGTCCCCGTCCCTGCGCTGGCCACGGAGCCGCGGTTCGCCCAGCGCCTCAGGTGAGCCTGCGAGGGGGAGCGGGAGCCCTGCGGGTGCTCCGGCAGGGTGCAGGCAGGGCTGGCGAAGAGGAGGGCTCAGAGGGCTGGCCCCRCACCCAGGGAGGGTCTCTTCTCTGCGGTGGGGTGGGCTGCAGGACTGGGGAGGGCCTGACCGTGCCTTGGCCTTGCAGGGAGCATTTGGAAGAGGAGCAGCTCCTGGACGGGCGCTACCGGCTGCAGAAGGTGCCGGGGGGCCGCGTGGCCCTGCCTGTGCTGGAGGAGAAGCTCTCCCAGCTGCGGCTGCCCGGGGAGATGCCCTGTGGGCTGATCTGGATCCAGGTTGGGAGAGACGCCCCTCCCTGAGTCCTGCCACGGGGCGGCGGGGTCTCGGCCCCATGTGCCACATCCCTCCCGCAGGACCCCGTCCCCTCCAGGGCAGCCCGCCGGCAGACGCCTGCCCAGAAGCTGCGGGACGAGCTGCGGCGGCTGCTGGGCAAGAGCTGGTCAGAGGAGCTGGAGCGTGACGTGCCCCACGCCTGGCAGCGGCACGGGGATCTGGTCCTGCTGAGTGAGGACAGCTTCAGGGCTGCGCCATGGGAGAAGCTGGGTAAGGGGGAGCGGGGTCTGCCTACCCAGATCCTGCCCCCGCAGAGCTGGCCTGGCCTTTCCCAAAGCTCCTGGGATGGGTGCGTTGCAGGTGCGGCGCTCTGGGAGACGGTCGCCTCGGCTCTGGGTGCCCAGCGGCTGGCCAGGCGAGGACGGGTGTTGCCGGATGGGATGCGGTCCCCCAGTGTCACTCTGCTGCTGGGCCAGGACGGCTGGGTGGAGCACGTGGACAACGGGATCAGGTAGGCAGGAGCCGCGGTGCAGGATGCGGCCGGTGCAGGGAAGGGGCTCCCCTCACCAGCCTGGCGATATCTCCCAGGTACGCGTTCGACGTGACCAAGTGTATGTTCTCACCGGGCAACATCACGGAGAAGCTGCGGGTGGCCTCGCTGCCCTGCTCTGGGGAGGTTCTGGTGGATCTCTACGCAGGTAACGGGGACGGCGGAGGGATTTGGCAGGGCTGGCTTGCAGAGGCAGGCAGGCAGAGAGCAGTGGTGCAGGTACTGATGGYATCCATGTCAGTGTGAAATGTGATTTCCAGCCTGGACTGGAAAAATACCCAGGCTTAGAGCTCCTGCCCCGTCTGTGAGCCCTCAGCTAACCTGGCACTGCTGTCCCTCATGTGTCCCCGTTGCCTTTGGACGCTCAGGATGATCTTGCACTTCAGGCTCTGCAGAGCACTGCTCTGTACCTAGTGCTGGTCATGGGAATCATTTGGATCCATGGAAAAGATTTGCCCTTGATACTGTTTCTGAAAAGCTCCCATAGATGTCCTGAGCCTGTACTGACGTGCTTTTATGACAAGCTGGCACTAACTGAAGTGTCCTGTGCTGTGAAATGAGTGGGGAGATCACATCAGGYGTTTGCATGTCAAGAGAGCCACTGTTTTGTGCTTGGGGAAGCTAGTGCTTCCAATCTGTGCCACACAGAAAGGATGCGGCACTCACAAAACTGCTYTGGATTAATCAAAATAAATGGTAGCCTGGGCACTTCTGCACAGAGTGGAAGCAGGGCAGGGCAGGTCTCAATGGCCAAAGACTGAAGGTAAAATAAGCTCCTCTGTAAACATTTTTCAAGACACATTTTGCTTTTGTGGAGGCGAGGGAGGATGAATTTCCATTTTCCCAGTATCTGGGCTTGTTCCGACCTGGAACAAAGCAGATGCAGAGAGCTGGGACTGTAATCCACATCCCACCCTGGCTCCAGGGAGGAGCGCAGACCCCCATCGATGCCCAGACCCTGCCCTCAGCCACTGCCACCTCTCCTGCCCCCAGGCATCGGCTATTTCACGCTGCCGTACCTGGTTCACGCAGCAGCCGCCTTCGCCCACGCCTGCGAGTGGAACGGCCATGCTGTGGAGGCCCTGCGGAAGAACCTGGTGCTGAACGGCGTGCAGGACCGCTGCCGCGTCCACCACGGGGACAGCAGGCAGGTGAGCAGCGCCGACCGACCACGGACCCCCCGGCCCCGTGCAGCATCCCCCTCACCTCCCCTCTCCTTCCAGCTGGAGCTGCGGGACATAGCGGACCGGGTGAATCTGGGACTGATTCCCAGCTCAGAGGAAGGCTGGCCGGTGGCCTGCCGCGTCCTGAAGAAGGGCACGGGCGGCGTTCTCCACATCCACCACAACGTGGAGACTTTCCCCGCACCGGCCCCGCCGCAGACCCCGGTCCTGCGGGCTGAGTGGGGGTCCCCAGAGGGAGCCGGCTCTGATGGAGAGGTGCAGCACACAACGGAGGACAGTGGGAAGGAGACACCGGGGGCCAGGGTCAGACCTGCGTGGCAGAGGTGGGCTGAAGCCACGKCGGCACGGATCCGGGGGCTGCTGACAGAGCTGCATGGGCAGCCGTGGCGCACCAGCATCCTGCACATTGAGGCAGTGAAGTCCTACGCGCCCCACGTGCATCACCTTGTGCTGGACCTTGAGTGCCGGCCGATGCTGCCCGCCTAGCTTGCCACGGGCCCCGGCGTGGTTCCAGCTCCCACGAAACGGTGGTGTTGGAGCACCRGTGGCAGGGAGATGCTGCCATTGCCTGCTGCCAGCCTGGATGCGCTTTACGTCCCCTCGTTCCCAGGTGGCAGCACTGCCCGGCAGTGCCTCCCCATGCCCAGGGCACCAGGGATGCTCTCCCACTGGAGATCCCTCCAGGAGCCATATCCCAGCCGAGGATGGGGCGAGCTGGGGCTGAGAGCGCCCTGGGTCCTGCCCCAGCTCTGCCTGTCGCTGCCCACATCTTGGACACGTGGTGGCACTTTCAGCCCTATTTTCACACAGGAGGGAGCCACAGGGCTAAATAAACCTCGGATTCCTGCTGGGCTTCATTTCAGCGAGTCAGGGGCAGGCTTTGTGCTCATATTTACCAGCATGCTTTTTTATTGTACTGGAAACAGGTCTGTTCATTTCGATTTCTTCTCACCTCTTTGAAGAAATAAGGATGTTTCCCACCTCTCTGGTTGCTGTCCAGTTAAAATGTGAACACTAGTGCAAGCGTGGGGGTCCTGCCTCGGGAGGCCACGTCTCGGGGCGCTGTGTGGAGGGGCTCGGGGAGCAAAGCCTCTGCCTGCATCCTCTGCCCTCAATTCTGCCTGCAAGCCTAAAGCCCTCCTACTCCTGTGTAAGAGAAACCACGTCTTACGCAGCTGTGTGTGTACCCCTGTTGCAGAGAAACYCCTGCCTGGGGAGGGAGCTCCCACTGGCCCTTTGCTGTCCCTGGGTCCCYGTGGGTTTTCCCCCGTGTCCCGTCTCCTCCCGCAGGGCTGGGAACCTCTGGCTCTCCCTGTCCTGTGGCGGGGAGCCTCGGGGTGCAGCTGAAAGCATGGGCAGAGCCATGTCCTCGTGTTCACTTCACGGCTGCTCCCAGCTGGCCTCCCACTCGGCCCTGCCRTCCTGCGTGGCGAGAAGCCACCTCCCCACGGATTGGAGCCCCACGCCTCATCCTGCCACCTGCGCTCATGGTTTTCCTGTTGCCTGTGCTGCTGTGGGCAGAGCACGAGGAGCCCGGCCGGGACAGTATCTCTGCCCACGAAGGACAAGGGCAGAGGCTGGAGCCTTGCGGCGGGGCCATCCTCTGCTGCGGGCAGAGCCGGGAGGACACCATGGCCGTGCTGCTTACGTCTCAGTCCCTCGCCTGCTGCCGTGCTGGGCACCCCAGGGATCCCGGGAGGGCACCCAGCAGTGCGGGTGGCTGTAGACTTTGTGCTGGCTTGTGTGTGCTCTTTGGGAGGAGCTGCCTTCCCAGGGGAGCAGCCCAGGGGAGCCGGGGCAGAGCGCCTAGCTCCAGGCACCGAGCCGGGCTCCGCCTAACCGTGCCGGTGGGAGAGCAGCCCGCGGGGTTGGGGCCACAGCTCTAGGGGTGGGGGATCGTCC
>JASVER010000011.1:7422470-7480269 GCA_030449065.1 Oceanodroma leucorhoa | reverse complement strand
ATAGCTGCGGTCGGGAGAACGGGCTGCTGGCCCGTGCAGCGCGGGGGCCGGACGCGGCGGGAGCCACCTCCCGCTGGGACCGCCCCGTCGGTGCGGCGGGCGCGGCCCCTTTAAGGAGGCGGCACCGCCCCCGCCCGTCCCGCTGCTGCCGGGAGGCGCCGGCCGGAGCCGCGGCAGGTACCGGGCGGCCCCGGAGGGGGGGCCGGGGGGTCCCTCTGCTGGCAGCGGGGCGGGGGACGGGGCTGCGGGGTCGGTCAGGAGCGGGGGTCCCGGCGTGTCCCTGCCTCGGTGGCCGTACTCTGAGCGTCGTGCCGGCGGCCCTAGACCCCCCCCACCGGCGGAGCGGAGCCCGGCGTCCGGCTCGCCCCCCCCCGCTGCGGGGACGGGAAGGTCCCTCCCGCCGGGCTCGGCAGCGGCCGCTTCCAGCCGCCGTCCGCCCCCCGGCTCGCCGGTGCCGCCGCCCCGGTCGGGGAGCGTCCCGCGGGCGGGCTGCGGAGCCCCAAGCGGGTGCTCCGGGAGCGCGGCTCTGCCCGGCCCCGGTCGGGGCTGGAGCTGCCGCGGCCGCTCGGGGTCCGGCTGTCAGCGCCCGCGGCACCTCCGGGCCCGATCCTGCTCCGGCTTCCGAGCCTGGGGTGCGTTCGTGGGTGCAGCAGCCTGGGGCAGCTCCTTCGTCCCCGGGGGTGCCCGGGGGTGCTGGGCGTCAGCCCCGGTCCCACGCAGCCGGCTGAGGTCACCGGGGCGGCGGGGCTGGCAGGCGGCCGACAGCCCAGCCCTCAGCAGCGCCGTGCCCTGGGCAGGGCCGCGGAGGTGGCTGGGCGGGTTGGGTGCGGGCGCTCGGGGCGCCGGCCGCGCCGAGACGGTGTCTTGGGTGCGGTGATCCGGGCCGGGGGGCGGCAGCCGGTCCTGCCCCGGGGTGCAGGCATGGGGCRCCCAGCCGAGCTGGGCTGACGTGGGACTGCGTGCCCGTGGTGTGGCTGTGCTAAGGGGCTGGCTTGCTCCTAGCACGGACGTGTCCGGCTACGTCTGGCGAGGGTGAGCGGTCCCGGGTGGAGCGATGTCGGAGGCCGTGGATCTGTCCTTCCTGTCGGATGCGGAGAGGGATTTGATCCTGCAGGTCCTGCAGCGCGACGAGGAGCTCCGCAAAGCGGAGGAGAGGAGAATCAGGTGAGGACATGGCTGGGGCTGGGCAGGGTGCCGGTTTCCCCGCTTTGCTCTAGAAGCGGCTGGAGGGGTGAGGGTGCAGGCAACGGGGCTGGGGCGGCAGCTTTGCCACAGCCCCGGGGTCCCGGCGCGGCTCTGACGGCTCCYGGTGTTGGGGTCTGAGCAGGCGCCTGAAGAACGAGCTGCTGGAGATCCGGCGCAAGGGGGCCAAGCGGGGCAGCCAGCGCTACAGCGAGCGGACCTGYGCCCGTTGCCAGCAGAGCCTGGGCCGCGTCAGCCCCAAGGCCAATACCTGCCGGGGCTGTAATCACTTGGTGTGTCGGGACTGCCGTTCCTACAGCCCCAACAGCTCCTGGCGCTGCAAAGTCTGCACCAAGGAGGCGTGAGTACCTGGGGACAAGTGGCAGGGACCTGCACACTCCTCCTGTCCCCTTCCTCTTCCCAGTCACYGCAGCTTGATGCCCCATGGCCGACCTTTCCTAGCCCAGCTGGTCTTCTCCAGCGCAGGGCAGCTGTCTCTGCTGTTGCTTCCCAGGGTGGGCACCCATGGTTGTGTGATGGAGAACTGGGTCATGCCCCACTCTTGGGTCTCCTTCATGCCCACCCCCCTCCTTTTCCCCACTTACTTGACTCCAGCGTCCCACCGTGCTGCTCGCGCAGCCTGTGTTTCAAGCACCCCAGGTTTCTTCCCTCTCAGCTTCCCCTGCCCTACAAAACCCGTCTTGCTCCCATGTTTGCTGGGGAYGTAGCTGGGCCCATCTTCTGCCCAGCCACCTGCCGACTGTGCCCRCTATGCCCCTGTCTCCTTGGCTGGTGGGAGCACCGAGGGTGGCGTTGGGATGCGGGGAGCAGCCYCCCGCTGCCCCTGACTGCCCCCCACTGCCTCCCTGCCCTGCAGTGAGCTGAAGAAGACAACGGGCGACTGGTTCTATGACCAGAGGGTCAACCGCTTTGCCAACCGGCTGGGCAGCGACATGGTGCGGCTGTCCCTGCGGCACAGGTCGGCAGGTAGGGGTGCCGCAGCAATGCCTTCTCCCGCAGCCCGGCCCTCCGGGATGCTCCAGCTTTCCCTCGTGCGCCTCTGCCCAGCGCAGAGTTGGCTGGCAGCAGCTYCTGCTCCAGGCAGTGGCCTGGGAGCAGTGGTCCTCCTGATGCCTCTCTCCTTCCAGCCAGCAAAAGAGAGACCGTAGGACAAACCCTCCTCCAGAAAGCCCAGCTCGGCGAGCCCAAAAGCTCTTCCACAGCCCAGCAGCAGAGCCCCCCGGCACCCCAGGAGGGGCCCAGGTGAGGATCCCTGCTGCCTGCCCGGCTCCGGGTGCCAGCCCTCACCTGCTGCAGGGATGAGAGTGACACTGCCGCCCTGCTCGGATCAGTGGTGGTGCAGAAGCTCTCTCTCAGACTGGCCTCCTCACCAAACAGGACATACCTGTGGTTTCCTTTGTCTGCAGTTTGTTTCTGGATGCCTCAGACCCTCGGGATGGTAAAAGCGACACAGAGTCCATGGAAAACATGAGCCTGGATGGCTACAGACCTAGTCCTGGTGGCGTGAGGGGCAGGTGAGGGGCTCCCTGGGTGGTTTGTCCTTGGCAAGGCTGGCCTGGCAAAGGATAAGGACCTGCACCTCAAGTGCATTTTTCTCAGTCTAGTGAGGGAGAGCTGGCTCCTCTGGCTGGGCTGAAACCTGTCCCTGGGCAGGCAGGTCCTCTGCTCCCCAGGCTGGGGTGCTCCAGAGAGCTTGCGTGGTTCCAGGGAGCTTGTGGGGAGATGGCCCTTCCTCGCCAGCGCTTGCTCTCCCAACCGTGCCCTTGGCCTTTCTGTGTCCTCCGCAGGAGTAATTCCCTGGAGAAAGCTGCACCTCTCAGAGATGGAAAACAGGTTGCTGCGCCAGCAGGACCTGCTGCCTCCAGCCTGACCCTCCCTCTCCGTTCCAAAAATGCACTCTCCGATGGACGGGTGCGTACCGCTGCTCTGGCAGGCTCAGCCCTGTCCTGGGGCGTGGGGCTGGGAGCCCCGTGGGGTGCCCAGCCCTGCCCTGCTCTGAAGGGACCTTTCCTCCCCAGGATGCCGCTGTGGGGAGCCGCAGCAGCGCCTTGGTGGACGAGCACGAAATGATATTCAAGAAGAATCCCCGGCGGGTGGTGAGGCCTGCAGGTGAGAGCTGCGTGGGTGGGAGGGTTTGGGTGCCAGCATGGCAGGGGGTGGGCAGCTGCTTGTCCCTGGGCTGCAGCGGGCTTTTGGTACGGAGGGGAGAGGCTGGGGCAGCCCCTTGCTTGAGGGAGCAGCAGGGCTCTGCTAGTCCCGTACCGTGCCGCTGCCTCCTGCCTCACCATCTCTCATGCAGACTACACCAAGTCGGTGATCGACCTGCGCCCAGAGGACTTCACGGCRGAAGGCGGCTCCTTGGGGGACAGGAGCAAGTCGGTCCCTGGCCTCAACACGGAGCTGGTGAGACCCTCGGCATGCCGCGGAGCCGGCTGCCAGGTGGAGGAGCTGGCTGCCTGGCCGGCCGTGCCCTGCCGCTCCCCACGCAGGYGGCTTGTCTCTCTCCTTGCAGGAGGAGGAGGAGGAGGACATCGATAACCTGGTGGAGATCCATCGCCAGAGGGTGGCCCGGGGCAGCATGCGCAGCGGCACCTCCTCGGTGAGTCCCCGCGGCGCGGCTGTGCTCTGCTCTGCAGGAAGAAATCATGGAGAAAGGCAGCACCGGTTGGTTGGGTGGGAGGGAGGCAAGGCGGGCAGCTCCTGGGGCACGGGGGCAAGAGCTTGGGGCGTGGGGGCTTCCTCCCCTTGAAGAGAATTGAAACGTGGAGACCCAGCTCTCTTCCAGGGAGCCTGCGTGTGCGTGGGAGGCACTCAGCGGCCATCCCCAGGCACGGAGGGGTGAGAGAGGGGCTGTGCGGAGGAGGCGTGGGGAGTAGCCTTGCTGAGGATGAAGAGGGACCCACCAAGTGATGCTGCCCCGGCTCAGCCCTGCCGTGTCTTCCAGAGCACGCTGGGGAGCATGGTCAGCATTTACAGCGAGGCCGGTGACTTCGGCAACGTCGYGGTCACTGGGGGAATCTCCTTCTCCCTGAGCTACGAGCAGAAGACGCAGACCTTGTTCATTCACGTGAAGGAGTGTCGYCAGCTGGCCTACGGGGACGAGGGCAAGAAGCGCTCCAACCCGTGAGAGCTGGGGGGGGCGATGGCTGGTGGCACCGCTGGTGGTGCTCAGCCGGGTTGTGGGGTGCCCACCAGAGATGGGAGCTGTAAGTGGGGTTGGGGTCTTGGCGAGGCAGGAGGTCTGGGGTTGTCGTGGGAGATTAGGGGGCTGATGGGGGTTAGTTATGGGGAGACCCTGGTGAAATGCTGCCTGCTCCTCCTTTCAGGTACGTGAAGACCTACCTCCTGCCCGACAAATCCCGGCAAGGGAAACGCAAGACGACCATCAAACGCAACACCATCAACCCCTTGTACAACGAGCTGCTGAAGGTGAGTGGGGATGGGCTGGGGCGCAGCCCGCTTCCCGCTGTGGGGCCGGGCAGGCACTTGGCCCTGKGGATGCTGCTGGAACAAACCAGGGGATGGATGGGCTCCAAACCCTGAGGCGGGAGCTCTGCAGAGGACCCATGTCCAGACACTGCACCCTGAAAGTGGGAAAAACCCACTCGCAGGCTGGGTCACTGCTCTGATGTGGCTGTGGTGTCAAGCCCCGGGTGCCATGGTGGGGTGGAGGCACAGCTGCAGATGTGCATGTGTGTCCTGGCTCCTGTGGCATTCCCCAGAGCCAGGGGCCTTCTGCTTACCCCCAGACATTGCTTTCCTGTGAAGAAGRCTCCTGGGCCATTGCAGGCGGGTTACAGCGGTGGGAGGGCAGGCAGCRCGGCTGCAGAGGCAGAGATAAGGCAGTTCTGGGCCCCAGGGCAGAAGCACTTGGCGCTGCCCTTCACGGTCCCTGTTGCAGCCACTGCAGGGTGGTGGGAAGGGCTGGCTCCATCCCTGACCTGGCAGCGCATCGCTGAGGCCAGGCACTCTCCGGACAGGAGGGAAGTGGGAACTGTGGTTGGGTTTCCAGGCTCCCACAGCCCCGGGTTTGCTGAGGTCTTGCTCTCTGACCACCTGAGGCTCGGTGGGCTGGCAGAGCTTCGCTTGTGGTGGGATGGCGTGGGGTGGCTGGATGCCATGAGTCCTGGTCCTGGCTCTGCATGGGCTCTGAGGACCACTTGCCTGCTGGTCTGCACCACTGCTCCAGGACTTTGAGGTTTCAAGCAGGCTTGGAAAGGAAGACAGTCTCCTGTGTGCATTTGTTGCTCCTCAAACCTGTCTTCTCTCCTGCTCGAGAGCTGTGGCTGATGGCRTATGCCAAGCCCGTCCCCTGCCTAGTGCTGCCTGCTCATCGGCGGTTTTCCTGTCTCTTTTCCCAGTATGAGATTAACAAGTCCCTCCTGCTTGCAAGGACGCTGCAGTTCTCAGTCTGGCACCATGATCGCTTTGGCCGAAACACATTCCTGGGGGAAGTGGAGGTCCCGCTGGACGCCTGGAACTTCGAGAGCCGCCTGGAGGAGTTTCTGCCCCTGCACGGCAAGGTGCTGGCCCTGTCACCCCAGCCCTGCTGCCCGCAGCAGCCTCCCTTGCCTGGCTCTGTCCCAGGGGGTGACCCTCAGAGGGGTGCAGAGACCTCGGCCGAGAGSTGCCAAAAGGCTTGCCCCAAGTCAAATCTTGGAGAAACGAAGACCCCAGAGCAGATAGCAGTAGTAGTAAAAAAGGGCAGATCTTCTGCCTTAAGCCTAGCTTCCCTCCTCTTCCTCCTCGGTATATCCCCTATGGGATGCAGTGGGATATCTCTGCTGCATCAGGTATTTTCATTCTGCTTGCTTGATTGCTCCAAGAGTGCAGCTCTTCCCAGCTCCCTGCCCCAGCTGGGAGGGATTGGAGCCAACTTCAGGGAAATAAATGGGGGAGATTGCAGCCCGCAGCAGGATGTCCCAGCCAGAGCCGGGCAGTGAGGGCCTTCGTGCAGCTCAATGGSAACAGCAGATGCTGCTGCTGGACTTAAGTCTGGTACTCTTGACTAGCTTGTACTGTGGGCTCAGCCCTTGGTGTTGCTGGGGCTTGAGCAGCTTGTGGAGAGCTCTGAATAGGGTTTCCTAAGGGAGCTGGTTGAACCGAAGTAGGATCCCAAAGGAGCTGGTCTGAGTCTGACCTGGTGATGCTGGGGAGGGCCTGCAGGCATTTGTGCCAGCTAAACCACCTCTAGGAGAAGCCAAGCTCTTTGGCCCAGCATGGGGAGGTGCTGCATGCAGACCAGGCCATCACCATGTCCGCTTTGGCCTCTCTAGCAGTGTTTGATAAGCCTTGCCTCTTTGCAGAGTGGGGTGGATGCTGCTGGTCTCTACCAGTACAAGGGGGAGCTGGTCGTCTCCATGAAGTACATCCCATCTTCCAAGCACCCTGGGGCTGGGAATGGCAGGAAGGGTGAGTGCTGGAGCTCCAGGACATCTGTGTAGCCTGCGGGACCTGCTCATGGTYCCACAAGCTGGGTCTGGGTGGGTTTCTTGGGTGGTGCCACTTCAGCCTTCTCCTCTGCAACACCTGCAAGGCTGCTCTGGGTCAGGGCAGACCTGGCTGTCCTCAGGCTGGCCGAGTAGTCCCGGTGCTTTCCTGGGGCTGGACCAAGCTGGACCATCGGGCCCCGCRTGGAGCAATTGTCTGCCTTCGCCTCAGCAGGCAGGGCCAGGAAGGGAGGAGGTAGGAGGAGATACCAGCTGGGGATCTGTACTGCATCTGTGATGAAGGCTGTTCAGCAGGACCTTTCCAGAAGTTAGTGGTGGTGGAAATTAAGGTTGATTAATTCTTGCTGTGTTGGGTTTTTCCCAGGCAAAACGGGGGAAAGCGGTGAGCTCCAGGTCTGGATCAAAGAAGCCAAAAACCTCACGGCTGCCAAATCTGGGGGGACCTCAGACAGCTTTGTTAAGGGGTGAGTGTGGGCCCTGGGTGGGGGGGCAATGAAGGCACTATCCTCCCTGGCCGCATCCCAGAGCCGCCCCGGGGAGGGACGGGTCTGTCCGCTAGCTGCCCCACGCTGCCTGCATTGGTACYCTGACAGTCACTGTCTGCCCATCTCTGCCTGGAGACGAGATGCTCCTGGTAGCAAACTCTCCTGGGTTTTGGCCAGCTGAGAGGTCGCAGTGGGATGCTGCATGCAGGGCAGGGCTCCAGCTGCCATCAAATTGTCTTCCCAGAGGTCACCAAGCCACTGGGCAGCGTGGCTGGGGGCGAGCAGGCTGCGGTCCTTGMCCTCTCCCCTCCTTAGACCACCTGCAGTCTGCCGAGCGGCTTTTCAGGAGTTGGGGCAGAGAGCCAGCCCCTTGCAGACCATTGTGGCTCTTCTTGGGCCATGCCAGGGAAGGTGGGCTCCGGACCAGGTCCTGGGGTGCTCAGGTGCCCCAGCCCCTGGGGCAGAAGGCAGTTGCACACATGCTGCTAACCCAAGGGGCTGCTTCCCCCAGCTACCTCCTGCCACACAAAAACAAAGCCTCCAAGAGGAAGACGCCCGTGGTGAAGAAGACCCTGAACCCTCATTACAACCACACCTTTGTCTACAACGGCATCAGCCCCGAGGACCTGCAGCACATCTGCCTGGAGCTGACGGTCTGGGACCGGGAGCCACTGTCCAGCAACGACTTCCTYGGGGGTGTCCGTCTGGGGGTGGGCAACGGTGAGGAGCTCTGGGGTCCTATCAAACCTTGGGGACAAGCAGCCTTGCTTGGGGCTGCCTCACTGCGGGCAGGAGGCTGCTCTGGCAGTGACTTCTGCCCATGTCCATCCTTTCTCCCAGGCATGAGCAACGGGCAGGCTGTGGACTGGATGGACTCCACGGGTGAGGAGCTGAACCTGTGGCAGAAGATGTGCCAGTACCCAGGCTCGTGGGCGGAGGGGACGCTCCAGCTCCGCTCCACCATGGCCAAGCTGAGGCCGTAGGCTGCGGCACCGACACCGGGACTCGGCCGAGGGCTGGTACCGCTGCTCGAGAGCTGCACTCACAGCATGGCCCGGCAGGGCTGCCAAACGTGTTTATTTTTTTTGCTTATACTTTAATAAACATGACCTTCTCTAAACAGGCTTGGGCAGAAAGTCTTCCTGGCCTCGCTTCGTTTAAAGGGTTTTCCTTTTGTCTTTGGCTTTGCACTGAATTTCAGACTGGAGTCCTTGTGGACCCTCCCTTCTTCCCCTCCAGGCAAAATGCTTTGAAATGTGTTTGGGTTTTTTCTTCTTTCCATTATTCTTCCTCCCACCCCCTCTGTTTCACAGTCTGCTCCCTCCTTGTCTTCCCCACCCTCCTCCCACAAGATGCTGCTGGCTCCAGGATGGGGCATCCGTGGACAGCCCAGCCCTGGCTGCGGGGCCAGGATGGAGCCACGAGGGGTCAGCTTAGGGGGACGGGGCATAGTGTCCCCCAGGAAGGATTCATTTCCTGGGCCTCTCTGTGACACACCTTCTGCCAGCACTGACTTTTATACAAATTTATTTATTTTGAGTTAATATTCTACGAAACACTTCCCAGGAAGGGTTGCCCCGTGGCTGGGGGAAGGGGAAGGGAAGGGTAGGGGGGGGATGGCGAGCCCTCGGGGTGGGCTGCTGCTACTGGCTTTGCTGAGTGTGGGGCCATTTGCTTTTACTAAAGGCTTTCTGGCAGGACCCTGGCAGCAGTGCCTGCCTGGCAGGGCTGACCCCGGGTGGGGAGGGAGTGGGTTCGGGTTGTGCACGGGGTGAGGATGGCTGCGGGGATGGTGAAGCTGCTGCATTAGAGGCTGTCACCCTGCCTACACTGCCTGCCCTGCCCACTCTCCTCTGCTCTGGCAGTTGGGTGTCTGGCTCTCCATCTTCCCCCCTGCCCTGGAGTTTGAGCAGAGGCACTCCAGTGTCTCCGGCCATGGTCCTGGCTGGGCTGAGCCATCCCGCCCTGCAGCTGGAGGCTGCTCCTGGCTGCTGGGCAGTGGGGATGCTGCTGGCACATGGCCCCCATCCCCATCCCTCTCTGCCAGAGCAGCTGGAGAGGGGCTCCCCTTCCCCTGGAGGTCCTCAGCACCCTGGTCCTCCTCTACGGTGGGCGACTAGAAAAGCAGAAAGGAAGGTGTCCGTCCCCTGAGGCCGGCAGTGGCGGAGGGGGGGGTCTCCCCGGCGCTGCCTCACTCGCAGGGGTCCCCGCTCTGCGCCCGCCGCGCCGCCTCCCGCTCGCTCAGCAGGTAGGTGTCGATGAAGACGAAGAGCTCGTCGGGGCTGACGGGGAAGATGTAGCGCTCGCGGTCGGTGCCCGCCTTGTCCAGCAGCACCGCGTTGAAGTGGGAGCGGGTGAGGTGCAGGAACTGCCTGGGGGTGCACGGGGGAGCCGCCGGTCAGGCCTGGGGGGACTGCGAGCTGGGGCTGAGCCTGCCCACCCCATGCAACCGAGCTCAGGTCCTCCTGGGGTGGTGGCTCCCATCTCTTCCTCGGGGCTGTGAGCTCCAGGAGGGTCTGGGGATGCTGTATTTGGACTCGCCGGGGTGTCCCCACATTGCACAAGCCCCTCCGGTGCAGCAGGAAGGGGCTGTCTGTCAACCCAGCTGCRACCTCATGCCTTGCCATCCCTGGAGGTGTCCCTGTCCCCGCTCCCCTCCCGCAGGCACCGGGCTCTGCAGGACAGCCCCCCGTGTCCCTACCTGAGCTCCTCGATGATGCTGAGGGACAGCTGGTGCTCCCGGATGCGACCCACCTCGTGCGGGGGCTGCCCCACCAGCTCGACGGTGGTGACATGACGCAGGTCCAGCCCGCAGGCAGCTTGCTGTGGAGAGGGGGGTGGTGAGAAGGGGCTGGGGAGGGTATGGGAAAGGGGTCGGCGGAAGGGTCTCCTCACCTGCAGCATGGAGATCTGCATCTTGTAGTAGCGGTTAGAGGGGTCGGGGGCCGAGATGACGAGGAGGCGGCGTTTCTCGTGGAACTGATCCAGCAAGTTGGCGGCCGAGTTCACGGCTGTGTTGATCTGCATGGCTGGGGCGAGAGGCGAGTGCGTGGGGGGGGATGACATTTTGCACCCCATCACCCCTTTCCCACCCCTTCGCCCTGCCGGGCAGCATCTCCCCTGAGAGCCAGGCATCCCTGCGGGCACGTTCTCCCCTGCGCCCTGCCACTTACGTGCACAAAGGGGTTGGGAGCCCGTCCACTGCTGGGTGGACTGGCAGACGCGCAGGGAGGTGCCCTGCCGCTCGTAGCCCCCGTCGCACAGGTACTCGCAGGTGGCACCGTAGTTGTTGCCGTCGGAGGTGCAGGAGAGGTAGCCGTTCTGCGGAGGCTTCAGGACAGGGCAGCGCCTCACTGTGAAGAGGGAGGMTGGGTGAGGGCTGATGGGGGCTGAGGGGTGATGGGGCACGGCCCCGGCCATGGGGCATGGAGCCCGGAGTCGGGGGGAGAGGCAGCCAGCAGCCCCAGGGGAGCCCACTTCACCTTGGACGCGGATGCTGAACTTGCAGCTGGCTCGGTTGTACGCCTGGTCGTGGGCGGTGTAGCGGATCACGTGCTCTCCTTCGGGGAATTCGGAGCCGGGCTCCGGGCCCCGCAGCATCACCCTGCACCCAGCAGATGGGTTTCTCTGTCAGGGCCCCGGGAGGGGGCACCCAGCGTGGCCCCCAGCCCTCGCCGGTGGTGCCCGCAGCGCCTCCGCCCTCACCTCTTGATGACGCCGTCGGCGGAGTCCTTCACGCGGGGGGGGTCCCAGTAGACGGTGGCGGTCAGCTTGCCTGGCTCGGCTATCCGCTCCCGGGATTCGGGGCAGCGGATCTTGGGAGGCTCCATATCTGCCCACAGGGAGGAGAGGGAGTCAGGGAACCTGCGGGAGCTGGGCACCAGCCCCTGTGCTCAGTGACCCCAGGGGTGCTGTGCACAGCCCGGGCACCCTGGAGCCAGCAAGACCTGCTGTAACGCCAGCACTGAGTGCCCCGACCAATGTGCCCTGCACCAGCCCATGCTTCGGGGCTAACGGCACCTCGGGAGCAGCAGGGACAGGAGTCCCAAGGCTGGGAGGTGCAGGAGCCGGCACCCGGCAATGCCCAGGTCAGGCGTGGGGTGATACCTGCAGGCACCCCAGGGACGGAGGGTGGCCTGCCCTTGCGTGCCCCAGCAGCGTGGGGCTGGGAGGACGGTAGGGTGAGAATTTACCTACACAGATTGGCTCGCTCCCGCTCCAGCGCCCGTCCTCCATGCAGATGCGGCTCCGGTCACCCTCCAGCTGGTAGCCGGGCAGGCAGGTGTAGGTGCAGCGGGAATCCATCTGCACGCCGGCCGAGCACACGTAGGAGCCCCGCAGCACTGCTGGCAGCACATGGCACCGGATTTCTGGGACRGAGAGAGCAAAGAGGGAAGGGAAGCGGGTGCCCGGCCATGCTAGTGGGCAGAGCACCCAGGACTGGCCGCCGCGGGTGCCCGCCGGGTTGCCGGCAAGCCACTGGCCGGGGCACACTCACGTCGGCAGTACGCCATCCCGGACCAGTGGCGGCTGGGCAGGCACTGGACGGCGCTGGGCCCCACCAGCCGGTACCCGCGGGCGCAGCTCAGCTCGCAGCGTGTCCCCAGGCTGCTGCGGTAGGACCCCCCCCGGGGCGAGTAGCAGGTGGCCTCTCCGCGGTGGATATTGAGCGTGGCACACCATTGGGGCACTGGYGGAGAGAAGGGAGGTGAGGGGGGCACCTGGCCCTGCCATGCCTCGGTTTCCCCATGAGGACGTGGGGGATGGGCTCAGGTGCCATTACCTCGGYGGTAGTCCAGGGCAGGCTCGGGGGGGGCTTCTTCCACGTACACTTCGTTGGTGTGGCTCTCAGCAGCGTAGTAGCCAGACCCTGGGGAGGAGGGGAGAGACAAGGCGGCTGTGTGATGGTTCGTGGCCGCAGCAGCACCCAGGTGACAATGCCTCCCTGGGCAGCTGCACCCTCCAGCCCCGAAACATCCCGCAACTCCCAGCAAGCGATCCCATCCCCGGGCAGACCCCGTCCTGCTGTCCTTGGGGCTGCCATCAAGGGTTAAGCCGGRCAGACAGTGAGCCCAGTCCCCAGCGACATGGTGTGCGCTGGCACCAGCCCGCAGACTAAACAGTGGCAGGAGCAGCYGCGGTTATGGCAGGAAACGGGTGCTGGCGCAGAGTGGGCTGGCACCGACCCCCAACTTCGCGCTGCCGGGAAGTCCTTCCACCCTCTCCCATGGCACTGTCCCTGCCACCGGGCATCCCAAGGGGAGGAAGAAAGCTGCCCTCTCCTGCCTGTCGCAGCGGAGCCCCTGGCCAAGGCAAGGGAGGAGAGGCACGCCGCCCGGCCGGGGGGCTGACGGGGACGCAGCCCCTCACTTGCGCGCCAGGGAAGGATGAAGCTGCTGGAGGGACGGTGCTGGAGGGGCTTGGCCGGAGCTGCTGGCCCCATGCCATCCGTGCTGTGCAGAGGGGCCCCTGGCCCCACAGACGGGGGAGGACAGCCTTGCGCCATCCTTGCGGGCCACCCTCTGGCCCGCACCGTGTCCCCATGGGTAAGGGACCAGGGTGGGGAAGGAGCCATGCAGAGGGAGAGGGCTGGCGCCCTTCCCTGCGGCCCCTCGGCGCCTCGGCCGGCCGCGGCATTCCCCAGCACTGAGCTCACGTTTCCGCTGCATTTCCGCCAGCCCCCGCCAGCGCTGCCCCCTCCTCTCCGCCAGCCCACCCCACCGCAGTCCCCGCTCCGGCATGCGGGGGATGCTCAGCCTGGGAAGGGACCYCGGGCGAAGCCCCGCCGCTGTTGCACCCATCTCCCCTTCCCCCCTCTCCTGGTTTTAGGAAGGGGATATCCACCGAGGCCAATCTGAGCAGCAACCCTGTCGTCATGGGGAGGAAACTCCATTACAAATCTTTCCAACATGAACTTTACTACAGAGCGACTCCCCACCGCTTCCCACAAGCTCCGTGAAGTCGCCCACTCCTTTCCACAAAGCCTTTTATCCCGACGCCCTTCCCACGCTGCCATGGCTGCCCTTGGGGAGCGTAGGGGCCCGGGGCGAGTGCAGGGCTGGCATCCGTGGGGCCGGCGGTGGGGATATGCCGGCGAGCCGGTGAGCAGGGCTGCTTCCCAGGGGGCTGCTGACCCCCCCGCCGGGGCCCCGGGGACGGGTGCGCTCTGCTCCCGCAGGCAGATGTGCCATTTAATTGCAATGTCCCCTTTTTGTGCGGGTGCTGCCTTTTCCTTCTCACCTGGGGCCAACTCGCAGCCCTGGCTGCACCGGGCAGGAGCATCCCCAGCCAGCCGTGCTGGCAGCGCGGCAAGAGGATGGGGACCGGAGCAGGGAAGGGGGAACCCCCCCAAACAGGGCAAGAGCTTTTGATCCTTGACCCATCTGCCTGCCGGCCACGGCGGGGTTTGGATCTGAGCGCTCTGTCCAGGCAAACATCTGCCGGCCGATGGCCCCCACGGGAGCGAGGAGTCAGCGGGAAAGCTGCGCTCCCGCAGGCAGGGGCGTGATGGRGAGGCTGGATTTCTGCTCCTCTCTGGATGCCTCCCAGCACCCCCTCCACTCCTCCCCGTACCCCGCAGCGCACCCCCGCAGGCATCCCATACCCCGCAGGCACCGATGCTCTCCCCGGCATCACCGTACCAGGGCACCCCTCCCTCCCTCCCCCCTGCGAGCCCCCCGGGGGAGTGGGACCCTGCGAGCTGCCGTCCCCGGGGASCCCCGCTGTGCCCGCACACTCCAGCACTCACCTTCGTGCCACGTGGATGACACCAGCCTGGCGAGGACAACCAGCAGGACGGGGGCTGCCTCCTGCGCCATGCTGGGGGGGTCAGGGGRCGGGGGGCCGGCCAGCCCGCCTGCCGCGCCGGGTCTGGGGGCAGCYGCGAGCCCTGGTGAGGATGGAGGTTGGAAACAGGACGACGGCCCCCTCCGTCGCCTTGTCACTGCACAGACGCCTGACCCTCCTGCCTGTCCTTGCTGCCTGTGCTGAGCAAACCTACTTTTCCCTTCTTCTGCCCGTCCCAAACATTCAAAAGCCCTGAGTCAGGCCCAAAACGATGAGATTGTCAAAAATAATAAGTCCCAGGAGCGCCCGTTTTCCAATGCACCTCCTGCTTCTCTGAGGCTTTAAAAGGTTGTCAGATTTTTCTCTTTGCAAGCAGAAGAGCCAGGAGCCTATTTTGAGACAGGAGAGAGCGTAGCTGAGACTGTGCCAGCCCTGCCGGGCTCCAGGAACGAGGGTCCTGGGAGGCCGAGGACAAAATCGCGGGAGACAGGACCCTTTTTCCACCTCCTGCCAGGAAGGAGGGAGAGACCTCGCTGCAGACGGCAGGCTCCGGAACCGGTCCGGAGGCAAGTGATTCCAGCTGGGGTCTGTTTTCCAGCTGAAGTTCAGCCCCCGCGAGGCAGAGGTAATGAAGCGCGTTCATTAGGACCCGCCGCCCCGCATCCCATGGGGTCGGGCAGGAGGCGAGGCAGGAGCCGGAGCCACCCGGGCATTTTGGCTCTGGAGCACAGGACCGTATGGGTGAGGGGAGGTGAGGGACGAGCCTGGCATGGACAGGTAGGAGAGCTGGCGCGGGGYGGCGGGGGTTGACATGCTGCCTGAATACACTAATTATGTGGCGGCCAGGCCGGTAGGCGCACTAATTAATAACACAGCTGTTCTGAGCAGCAGAGGGCTGCCAGGAGGCCGCTGTGCAGGGCTGCTTGCTGCAGGGTGTGGGGAGCCCACAGCCCCCCGCAGCCTGAGGACACCCTCAACGAGGGAACGGGGCGCTCGGCCCATAGTGGGCACGATGCCCGTCGCTTGCTGGCATGGCGGTCGTGCCATGTGCTGGGGTGCACGGTGGCTTCCCTGGCTGGTCCCTGCTCCGCAGTGGGACATCTCCTGGGCAGGGACTGGGGGGGTCACGCTGGGGCTGGGGCTGCATTGCCCACCCCTGGGGCAGGAGGGCAGGGACTGGGTGGCACGGTGCAGGCAGGGGGTGGCATAGGGGACCGGGACACTGTGCAGGCAGGGGGTGGCACGGTGCAGGCAGGGGATGGCACTGTGCAGGCAGGAGGTGGCACTGTGCAGGCAGGAGGTGGCACGGTGCAGGCAGGGGGTGGCACTGTGCAGGCAGGGGGTGGCACAGTGCAGGCAGGGGGTGGCACAGGGGGCCGGGGCACGGTGCAGGCAGGGGGCGCCCCCGCTGGGGAGGAGCGGCACGCCTTCGGGCACGCTCGGCCATTTCCGTGAGCGCTCGGCAACCTCCGCCGAGGTTCGGGCGCCTCCGGCGGGGCGGGGCGGGGCCGGGCCTGCCCGGCGGGGCGGGGAGCGGGGGCTCGGCGCGGCGCGGCGGGGCCCGTCCCGGCAGGAGACGGCCCGTGTCGGCCATGGCGTCCCCGTCGCGGCGGCTGCAGACGAAGCCGGTGATCACCTGCCTCAAGAGTGTCCTGCTCACCTACACCTTCGTCTTCTGGGTGAGCGCCGGCCCGCGGCCGCCCTGCCCTACCTCCGCGACATGTCGCGGCCACACTGCCCTGTCGCGACAGTCGCGAGCCACGGCGGCTTTCCCCTCTCCCTAGGTGTCAGGCATCGTGCTGCTGGCCGTGGGCGTCTGGGGCAGGGTGAGCCTAGCCGTCTACTTCTCGCTGCTGGACGAGAAGGCCACCAACGTCCCCTTCGTCCTGGTGGGCGCCGGCACCGTCGTCGTCCTCCTGGGCACCTTCGGCTGCTTCGCCACCTGCCGCGGCAGCACCTGGATGCTCAAGCTGGTGGGTGGCCCTGGACGGGGCGGGACGGGGTCCCATCCCCTCCTGACCCATCCCGACCCATCCTGGCACATCCCATCCCAACCCCATCCCGTCCCATCCTAACCCCATCCCATCCATCCCATCCTGTCCTATCCATCCCGTCCCATCCTACCCCATCCCCTCCACCCCGTCCCATCCCGCCCTTTCTGCCCGCAGTACGCCATGCTCCTGTCCCTCATCTTCCTCATCGTCCTGGTGGCCGCCGTTGTGGGGTTCGTCTTCAGGCACGAGGTGAGTGGGCCGACGCTGTCTCCGAGATGTTGCGGAGCGAGTTTGATGCTGGTTTTAACCCAAGTGCAGTTGCAGATGTCACTGGAGGGAGAGAGGTGCTGCTGGGAGCGGCGCTTAGTTTAGCTAAAACGGGCTTAAAATGGCCCGAAGAGCAGCTTGGTGCCCGTAAGGACCCATAAGGTCTCCACAAGGACGAGGCTGGGTACAAGGTCCACCCGGCTTAGCACGCTGCCCCTCCTCCAGAACAGGCGAAGTAGCCCTGGACTTTAATTTCTGGCTTTGGTCTATCTTCTGCAATAATTTCTGTAATTAAAGCTCCTCTGAGGGTTTCTGCGCCACGGAGCAGCCTGCTTGGGGGGGAGTTGGCACCACACAGGTCCTTGTTATTACACACACCATCCCTGCTGCCACAGCGCATCCCAGCCTGCCCTTTAATACAGCGTTTAATTGCCTGGGTGGCCGGGGGAACGTCTGCTGGCCACGGCCGGAGTCATTCCTGTCGTCGCCGAGAGGTGACTAATGCGGGGCCGTGGGTCCCGAAGCACGGGAGGGGATGGCACCGCCGCAGAGACCTCTCTCTTGCAGATTAAGACAAACTTTGAGAGTAATCTCAACCTGGCCTTGAGGGACTACAACGTGACCRCGGATCGGCACAGCGAGGCCGTCGACACCATCCAGAGAACCGTGAGTGCCCCAGGCTGGCGTCTGGATGGTGGCGGGTGGATATGCTCACCTCGCCCCGGGGTGTCCCCTGGGACCCCCTGCGGTATCAGCATCCCCGTCGCGGTGCTGGGGGTCCTTTTGCACCACGGGCTTCTGAGTTTGGGAGAAGATGCTGGGTGAGATGGGGGTAGTTCCTCGAGAGGCGAGGGCAGGGGAGCCGTGGGAGTGGTGGTAGGACTTGGGGGGGTCAGTACCTGGTCTGACCACACTCTCCAAACGTGCTTCCCCCTCCAGCTGCACTGCTGTGGGGTGCAGAACTACTCGGACTGGGAGAGGACCTATTACTTCACCCAGAGGGGCATCCCCCAGAGCTGCTGCAAGAGCCAGGACGACTGCTCGGAGGAGGATCTGAAGGACCCAAGCAAAGCCAAACTGAAAGTGTTTGTGGATGTAAGTTAARCTCAGAAACCCCCCTCCTGCCAGTCCTGGAGGTGGGGAGGGCAGAGCTRGTTSGGTGGAGAAGGGCTTGCCCTTCCCTGGGAGGCTCAAAAGGAGAACTGCTCTCTCAATACAGGAGTCGCCCGGGGACTCCCCTGAGYTGGAGGTAGGGGAAGGGTGTGCAGGAACAAGCCCTCCCTCATGTCTGAAGTCCCCCCCACTCCTTCCTTGGAGGTCAGGGACGAGCCAGACCCAAGTGTTTGTGCTCAGGGCAGTGTGTTTGGGAGAACAGGTGAATAAGAACGTAATTTCCCCATAAAGTTAGTTTTGGCAGTGCTGATGGCTCTCGAYGGCCGTGCAAAGTCCTGACCCGGTGGTGAGCGCAGGTGATGTCATCCGGCAGGGACGGCCRGGTGATGCAAGGGACGTTCCTCTGATGAGTCACCTTGCTCAACCCAACGCTCCCATTGGGAACAGCCCAAGGGCAGCGCTCCCCTTGAKAACGCGGCCGGGCTGGGAGGCTGGTTGGTGCAGCGCTGATAGGGAAATGACGTTGCCGAGGTCAGGCAGGAGGGTGGCAGCCAGAAGCCCTTGGCTG
This sequence comes from Oceanodroma leucorhoa, assembly GCA_030449065.1. Taxonomy (NCBI): domain Eukaryota; kingdom Metazoa; phylum Chordata; class Aves; order Procellariiformes; genus Oceanodroma; species Oceanodroma leucorhoa. The sequence continues at coordinate 7,462,403 of JASVER010000011.1, read as the reverse complement.
CCCATGCGGGAGCATCTTCCCCTGGAGCTGCCGGTGCTCTGGGGAGGTGCCGGTTTGTGCTCCTGGGGGGTGAAAAGCACTGGACCCACGTGCTCGCTTTCCCTCCTTTGCAGGGTTGTTTTTTCCTGGTAACGTCAACGATGGAGTCAAAAATGAGTGTTGTGGCTGGAATCTCCTTTGGCATCGCGTGCTTCCAGGTAACTCTCCCTTGCTGGCTGGCACAGGAGTGCAAAGTGAAGCTAGTATTAAATACCTCTCCGGAGGTATTTAATTTCTGTGCAAAATTAATTTCTGGTGTGTGTACAAAAGGCACGGCCTGTTTCAGCCAGAGAGGAGCAGCTATTCTGCAGATTCCCCTTGAATTTAATCTTGCCATTGTGCCGTCTCCAGTCTCTTAAACCCAGGGCTGTAGCACCAGCTCTGTTTCTGTGAGCCCAGGTTATTTGCGAAGAGCTCCTGTCTGAAATAAGCAACTTTAAGAAAACCCAGATGGAGCCTGTGCTGTGCYGGTCAAACTCCCTGCGTTTGCTGTTGGCAGGGATCAAATCACACCCTTCCTTTTCCTACCCACCAACCTTCCTTTTTATCAGGGAGGCGTTTTGGCATCACGTCTGCCTGGCTGGGTCTCTGTGAGCACCCGTGGGGCACCGCTGGTGCTGGCGGCTCACGCTCCGCACGCCGCCTTACCCTGCGATTGCTTCCTCTCCCTCCCGCTCCCCAACCTCTGCTTTACTTTATCCCGTAGGACACTTCCTGCAGGAGCCGCAGCAGCAGCGTGCTCGCCGGCCCCTGCTCCGGCAGGCTTTATCCGGGCAGGAAACGAGAGGCCCCTGCCCCCAGCTCCGCAGGGCCTTGGGCACGCTGAYGGCGCGGTGGGGTTTCCCGAGGTGCCGAGGGTTTTCCGATGCTCCGCAGCGGGAGCTGCAGGATGCGCAGCYGGCCCTTCTTTAGCTGGTTTGTGGAAGCTTGCTGGGCTTTTGGCACTGAGCGGCTGCAGGGCTCAGCTCGGCTGGCCTTGACTTTGGAGGGGCTTGAACTCACCCTCGATCCGGCATGCAGAGGCYGTGGCATGAGCGTCAAGGCACTGTCCCCCGGGACCACCGGCTGACCGTGCCAGCGCGGGGAGAAGGAACCCCGCCAAGATATTTCTCCTGTAATGAGTGTGTCACCGTGCGTTTCCCCTAACGGATGCGCTAAACTGGGGGAGAGGCKGGAGCCTACAGTCCCTGGCTGCAGCTTGTGCTACCAAGTGCTTTCGGTTGCGACCGGGAGAGCCCGAGAGCCGGAGCCGCTCTGCTGTGCCCAGCTGCTCGCCCCAATCTCCTCCTCAGTTGGGCTGTGCTCGCTGTGGGGTCGCTGAGACGTGACCAACACACAAACGGTGAGCTGCACACTCCCAGCCGTGAAATTATCTCAGCTGATGCCAGGCTTGGGAATTGTAACCGGTTCCTGGCTTTTATCGCTCTTTCACCAGCCTTGCTGTGTTGTGCGGTCGGCAGGGACCCATCATGCAAACGTGCCTCTAACTTCACTGGTGTAGGTCAGAATCCTGCAGGATCTGGCCCTAGATGTCTGCCCAGGACTGGGAGGGCATGTTGTGATAACAGCAGCGTGTCCCTTCAGACGCTGATGCAAAACCAGCAGCCTYGCTTCCCCGCTGTCCTTGCAACAGGGAGAGGTGGCTGATGTTCTCTACTGGCTGTGTAATAGGCTGTGACGCTCCTCATATCTGTGTAATCTCCAAAACTACTATAAAACAGTAGATGCTTCCTGAAGCAAAATGTAACAGGACGGGACGTGGAGTATCTCTTGCGAGGAGCTTGTTTGGCTGATGCCTGCCAGGATCCTCCGCCTCTCTCAGTTACTCCGAAGCAGCCCGTGTTGTCGTTTGTAAATCCCACTTTATAAAATCTTTGGATTTTATAAAACTGATGCCCTGGAGCAATTTGTCAGGCTTTTCCCCTAAAACACCCTGTCCTGGTTTTGGCTACCTCTGATATGTGTGGGGTTTTTTTTTCCTCTTTTTCAGTTGGTTGGCATCATTCTCGCCTGCTGCCTGTCCCAGTACATCACGAACAATCAGTACGAGATGGTGTAGCCGGCCCCCCGCACGCTGTGGCTGTGGCTGGGTATGTCTGTCCMGCGGTGGGCTGCCTCTGCATCCCTGCCTGGTCGCCCTTGGTTGGGGACCTTCAGCACGGCGGCGGGTACCACTTTTCGGGGCATGTGGGGATAGAGGGCAACTGCAAGACCGTGTCTGCTACATCATTTTAAGCTGTGTATAAATCCAGCCTTGTCTGTTAACGCTTTGTCTYGTGCATTGCAGGGTATGCTCTCCGCAGCCGGGGAGGATGCCACCACCTCCAGTACTCCTCTGGACGCCGCTTCTTGAAATCTTGCTTTGAACTGACTGATTTTCTTCTCAACTAGCTCATAGAAACGAGTGCAGCAGCTGTCCTGGTGCGCTCAGGGACTTGTCCTAACACTACTCTGCTGTGCCACCGCGTGGGATAATTAGTGTAGCTGCGGTGGTTACAGCAAGCGCGCTCCCCCGGGCGCTGCAGCCCCTGGCTCTTTCCTCGGCAGCGTGCTTGAGTGCCGTGCCGAACCGACCGTGTTGGCGGCCTCGCGGGACTCCCAGTGCTCATCTTCGGTGCCTCCGTCGGGAAAGCGATGCTTCCCCTCATCTCCGGCAGCCCCTCCACGTCCCCTCACTCTCCGGACACGGTTGCTCTTGAGATGGGGCTGTTGCCTCGTTAAAACACGGCCCTGCCTGCCTCAAGCCCTTGGCTCAGCAAGGTCTCGGCTTATTGCCAAGCTCTCTCTCACCCCTGCCCTGGGTTTTATATACTTTTTTATAGTTGTACTTTTTTAAGTACAGGCTGTAGTGATTCTTTGTAAGCTGTAGTGAGGTTTGGTGATGTAGCTCCTGGTGCCTTTACCTTGGTAGGTGTCCTTGCACCGAGTCAGCTGTGACTTGATTGTCAGTATTATATGCTGCTTTAACTCGTTTTGTGTATTGAGTAGAAATCTTTTGTCCTGAGACACAATAAATATTAAGATATTTTACTCTATGAAACTACCTTGGCTTTTCTTTTCATCTCCTGGAAATTCCTCTGCTTGAGTCGCTGCAAAGAGCAGCAACCCCCCCCCGGGAGGTAATCCGCTCGCCCCGGGCCAGCCAGTAACCTCTGGACCATCGCAGCTCGCATTTCTCCAATGCTCACTGGTGCACTTGCGCTCACAAATAACTCCTGTAATTGAATTTTCTTCATAACAGCGGTTGTGTAACAGTGCTGAAGCAGAAGGCCTGGAGCATCCCAGCCCAGGAGCCGGGCGGGTGAGTTCAGTCCCGTGCAAACGCGTGCATCCTCTGCTCGCCCGGAGCAAAGGGCAGGGCAGCACTGCTGGAGCTGCCTGCGTCCCCAGCCTCTCCCTGGGGCAAGAAACGTGGATTTAAGCTTTTGTGTTYGTTTGGTACTGCTCATCTTCGGGCTGTTTCGTCAGCAGGCCTTTGCCTTACTGAGCCTGATGCTGCAGTGGTGCGGYGAAGCTCCCCTCCCGCCGAGCTTGGGGGATTTTCGGGTCTCAAGCACGGAACTCAGAAGGGCTGTGGCTTGGAGCAGCCAGCCGGCTGCCGGGGCTGCCTGTCCTGCTCCCGGGGAGGAGGCAGGCGTAAAAGGAGCGGTTAAGCCGTGGGTAGGAGTGGTGGCCCTTCGTCAGCGTCAGCCCTCTGGCAAGCGCTGCTCCGGTGCTGGGTGAGCTGCCCCAGCCAAACYGCCCTGTGGTGCGGCAAATGACCCAGGACGGGGCAGCCTCGCTGCTGACGGAGGAACCTGAAGGGGAACGCCCAAAATCCTTCTGTTGCGTTTAATGCGGGTGAGTAAATCAGGCTGTTGTCAGCGCCTGGCTGGCCAAAAGCCTCCTGGGTCGGGACGGGGAGGCAGAGTGCGTCAGAGCACGGAAACTGGGTTGGAGAGATCGACCGACAGCAATTAGTGATGTATGGAGACAGGGCAGGAGCACGTGAGAAGCAGGGCCAGGTCTGGATAAACCCATCCCCAGCAGAAAGCCTGCGCAGAGGGAAGCGACCCTGCACTGGTCTGCGCCCCTGCCTCCGCAGGCACCTTCCTTCCCGGGGTGGATGGCGGAGGCGATGCCGGGCGGGGATGGTGCCGGCAGAGGGTGGCACGGGGAGCCCGGAGGCTTCCGAGCTGCTGCGGGAAAACMAGCACTGACTGTCTGTGTGACCTGGGAAGCTTGTCCAGTCTGCTCATCCCCACCGCCAGCAACAGGCACTGCGGCCATCAGAGGGTGCAGATCTTACCTAGTTCAATAGTGCTTATACAGACACCTTGCTCTCATTTGGAGAGACATCAGTGACGTCCCGGAGGTACAGGCATGTGCTGGGGGAGATGCCAGGCAGACTTGGGACACTGCTGTCCTGGCAAAGGCATTAGATGCACCTYGGTGCCCGGCTGGACCCACCGAGCCGGGACATGAGCACCGCTGGCTGGCCCCAGGGCTCCGGTTTCCTTCCACAGCTGTGGCTGGGTGGGTTTCACATGTCCCCACCGCGTCCAGACATCCCCTCTCAGGGGGATAAATGTCTCGGGGGACTTGTCAGAAATGTCTGGTGTCCCCAAGGCTGGTTGGTGTCCCTTGGGACGCTGTGCGGGGAGCTCTGCTGCACCATGTTCCCAGCAGCTCCCAGCGTTTTAACCATGTTGTCAGTGCAGCAGTGAACAGGGATGGAGGGAACTGCCCTTAAAATGTGCTCACGTCCCCACGGGAGCCGCAGGGATGTGGGGAGGGCCTGGCAGCCCCGGGGACACCACGGCCAGCACCCGGCACAGTGGCACTGAGCAGAGCCTGACCCCCTGCTCCCGCCTCTGTACRCACGGCTGAGCAGGCTCCTCCGTCCAGGTGTTTCCTGGAAAGCACCGGCCGTGGCAGCGCATGCTCCCTCCCTGACACCGAAAGCGTTTTGCCCAGTGACGCCCGTTGGATGTCAGAGCTCCTCGGCAGCAGCCGTCGCCCTGGGATGAAAGCTGGAACCTGGGGTTTGGCACGAGCACCGAGGCCATGAGCAGAGGAAGGCTGCGCGGGGGGTGCACGGGGATTTTGGCCGTTAGCCCTCAGCACTGCTGCAGGCAGTGTCCTGCTCAGGGCGCCTGCAGTCTCAAGGACTTTTTTTTTGCCTTCTACAGCTTGGCTTTTGCCTGTTTGTTGGTCACAGGGCTGGGGACATCTGATGGCACTTGGCGTCTTCCACGCTGCCGCTCCCTCCGGCTTTGGCTGCCCGGTTCCCTGGGGGCTCCTTGTGCCCGCTCCTGCCTCCGCCTTGCCTGCACACTGCCATGCTGCACATYGCTCCCGAGGGGACTGGTGCCACCCCTGAGCTGTCACTAGTAATGACCGAACACATCAGAGCATGCCAGAGCAGAGGGTCGGGACATGCTGAACAACTACCAACGCTGTCAGGGAGCAAATTAGGGACCTCCGCACGTTCCCAGCGGGGCAAGTGCCGGCAGTCCCGCTACCTGAGTTATGGATGCTCATGACAAGGCAGCCGAGCAATTAGATCACTTTTCAGACCCATTAAGCATCACAGACTGAGACTAAACGACTTTCCATTTTCTTTGCAATTGCTCATACAAGACGTTTATTGTTTGCCTCTTGCTGCTCAGCATGGTGACGACGCACTTGAGCACGGCCTCCCCCAGTCCCACGGGAGCAGTGCAGGATGCGGGGGGGGGACAGGCGGTGCACGCTCGGTGAGGGTGCCGTGGCCGCTGGGCTCGCACGCTCGCTGGCAATCAAACAGATAACGACCTGCGCATCGGCTGTGACAGGGCACATCCGGATGGGTGGCGAAGCAGCAGGCGGGCATGGGGCAGCACCCAAGTGCTGGGTGCTGCGCGGCGGGTGCTACACCCTGCCCAGCATCCGCGCGATCCACCAGTTGCAGGGCATGATGATCCGGCAGATGACCCTCCCGCCCTGGTAGCAGTAGGGGTAGGGGTAGTAGCCCAGGAGGGGCTCGCAGACCCGCCGGCAGTAGCGGTTGGCGCGGCGGCACTGGGCACAGCAGTAGCCTCGCTCGTCCCACAAGGGGTGGAACTCCAGCCCGTTCTCCGACTGCCGGGAAGAGCCAGCGTCAGCGCAGCGAGGGGGATATGTGGCCGGGGCACCCCAGGAACATGGACAGGTCACCCTAGGAACATGGCCAGGATACCCCAGGAGCACAACCAGGACACCCCAAAAGCACAGGCAGGACACCCCAGGACCATGGCCAGGACACCCCGGGACCATGGCCAGGGCACCCCAGGGTGCGATTCCCCGCACTCACGTAGTCGTTGACAGGCAGGTCCTCCTCGGTGAGCTGCCGTGCCCGGCGCTTGGGCCCCGGCTGCGCATCCTTCTCCACCTCRTGTTCGCTCTCCCCATCCAACCAGCTCCGGTTGTCCATGAGCAGGTCAGGGTCGTCTTCTTCTGCCCCTTCAAGGTCGGCCAGCTCAGGAGCTAGGGGAAGAGCCCAAATGTTGCTGTCAACAACCAGAGAGCAAGGGGACAAATGCAGCAGCAGGCATTAATGTCTCTAACAAAATCTGGTGCCATGGTACAAGAAGAGGAGGAAATGGCTCCAACCCAAGCAGCTCCACCAGCAAACCAACTGTACTCCATTGCCTCCTGCTTTTACCAAGCCTGGGCAAAGGGCTGTAGGAGGTAATCTGGCAGAAGGAGAGGGTAGAGAAGACATGGCCCACCCACTCCCCATGCTCACGGGTGGTGGGTGCCCGTGGGTGGTGTTGGCATCCCCTGCACGGGGCTGTGGGTGCAGGGAAGCACGTCCTCGTGGTGGGCTCTGCTGCTGCCGGGGGGGATTTGTAGAGCCCCAGTGAAGCAACATGATTTGAGGCAGATTATACCAGCTACAGCACCTGTGGGTGGCTTAGGTAAGACCCACAGTGACACTCATATTCTTTGCAGCAGGGTTTAACAGCAGGGACCGAGGAAGCAGAAAGGGGACAGCAGCCAAGGGCAGCAGCCTCCCTCTGCAGCGGGGATCTCTGATGCCCACTTGGTCACAGAACCATTGATGGCCGTGAGCTGACTGGTACCTGTGGGGGATGAGATGTGCCTCTAAGGCTGCAGAGCAGAGGGAGTTTTTTCGGTTTTTAAACTATCTCATTTGGATAGAAGTGGGTTAGAGACAGCAGGTAATTACGCCGGCAGATCTTAGAGGCCGCAACCTCTGTGTAGCGAGCAGCTAGAGGTGGCAACCCCGTTGTGTGATTTAGATGCAGATGTCTGCTCATGCTCTGATGTTCATGCGGTGATGAGAATTTAGGTGTCCCAGTTTCCGGCAGCTCTGGCTTCTTTGCAGGCAAAAGGATTTTGGGTTTTTTTGCCTCGTTATGAGGAGGGTGGCTGCTCTTCAAAGCACAGGGCAGTGGGGAGCCGGCAGAGACGAGTACTTTGCAGAGAGAAACTTCAGCCCCTGCTATTACATTGGCCATGTTCTCTCGTGGTCATGGCAAACATTGTGTTTGTGTCTGAGATGTACAACGAGGCTGTGGAAATGGGTTCCCACCACRTTGCACCGGGGCAAATGGCAGAGGGGACACGGGTGGGTGGCAGGGCTGCTCCCAGCAAGGGGGCTCACGAGCACTTCGGGGAGGAGATGGCTCCTTGTACCTGCTATCGGCGTGGGGTGGATCCAGTAGATGGTCACATTTCTGCAGATGTCAAAAATTTTGGAGCTCTTCAGGAACTCCTTGTTCTGAATGGGCTTTTCCCCGGGCACCCAGACCACAGACTGCTCAAAGTAGGTGGTTGTGATTTCTTCTCCCTGGAAGAAAAGCAAGATTTCACCCCGGCATGGTGAGACACCCTCTCCCCACCGCTTCTTCTCCTTCTCCTCCCCTTGGCTTACTCAAGGCACCTCTCTCCTCCGAGTGAGCAGCTGGACTTTGTCTGCCTTGGCCCCAGGATCAGGGTGCTTGCCGGGTGCAGATGCAATACCCCACTGGTCCTCACGGAGGGAGACCCATCATGAGCCTTGTCTTTCTTGCCTGCTCTCAGCCAACACCACCCTGCTCTCTCCTCCCTCCGTTCATCATGCTTCAAGAGCCTTCTCCTGTGCAGTCCCCACCATATGGAAGAGCCTTCTGGAGCGCCCCAGCTCATTTAAAACCCAAGATTAAAACATCTCCTCTCTGCTTTGCTCTTGCTACTGATTTTGTGATCGAACACTTTAATTTATTCTTCACAGAAATTCTTTGCACGGCCGTATTCTGTAATTTATACTACATGTCTCTGCCGTTGCATTAGTCCATGGTGTGTTTGGCAGGTGCTTAGGGAGGGGAGATATATAAAGATTATTGGATGGGTCTGTGCTGAGCTATCTGCCAAGGCAACGTTGTATATGTTGGTGGTGGTAGCCATAGAGCAAGTTGGCAAATGGCATTTTTCTCTGCAGAAGGCGTCTGGAGCTGTATTTCTTTTTCATAGAGTTTTTCCTTATGGCTTTGGGAAGACTTAGGAAAGAGCTAACACAACCTGACCCTGTCTGAGTAATTTTTGGAGTCTCTGGTGAAAGCCACGGGGTTGGGGAGGTGCTGCCTGAAGGACCTGGAAGCGCGCGGGCTCTGGGAGGAGATGACTACATCTTAAATCTACGTTTATCTCACTGGGTTTTACATTTCAGCTCTCTACCTGGGGCAATGTTCTGCTAAAGACTGGGAAGTCATATCCCTTTTACGACGGTAGCCGAAAAGATCTATTAGCTTCTTACGGCATAATCAAAGAAACGGTGTCTGGGAATTTGGGTCATGATTCAGGGAAATGTTTCTGCCCACGCTTCGTTTCAAACATGTGTCCTGCTGGTGTTTTATCTGCAATGGCTTCCTTGGGGGGGATTCAATCTGCTAACACCCTTCGTCTTGCGAACGGGCAGGCAGGAGGGCTGTGCCGTGGGGCTGTGCCACCGCCGGGGGCTCGGGGATGGGGAKGGGGACAGGGGACAACTGCTTTCAAGGGACCGAGCCATCACCCCAGGTTACGCTGTCAGAGAGGGGTTAAAATATGGAGTCAAACACTTTTTCCACGCAGCATGCAAAGCGTGCGACTCCTTGCAGCAGGATGTGGTGGGCAAAAGTTAAAGGGGTGTAAGAAGCAACCGGGCTCATCGATGGGAGGAAGGTCCATGCAGGACAGGGAGGTGGCCCCAGCCCGGCGCTTCCCACCTCCCAAGGCTGTATGCCAAGAGCTTTCTCAAATCGCATTTCTTAAACGCGGCTGCTCTTTTAAATTCATTACTTCTGCCTCATTCTGCTTGAGAACATGAGGCTCAATTCTTGGAAAAAACAATTTGATTGACTTTTTGGTGCCTGCTAATCCTGAGCTGCCTTGCGACCTTTCGACTACAACAGGATTATTGTTCTTGATCTCTGGTATTGTGCCGAGAGGGTTTTATCTGTCAGCTGTCTAATCCCGTCTCTTTCCACTTCTTGTTTTTAGAATCAATCCTCTGAAATAAGATCATTTTATGAAGCGATCACAACTCATTATTTCTTTATTGCGGAGTCTCCGGGAAGGCTGGAGCAGATGGGAGGGCGGCGGGGACGGCGGCCGCACTCCCGACGCCGGGGAGAGGAGTGGGTTTCACTGGGGGCAGAGGGGTGTCCTGTTTTATTCACCTACCTCAAGCTCGGGGATCTTGGCCTCTGTCGTCTCAGGTAGGACTTTAGTCTGAGTTTTGATGAAACATTTCTGAAGTCCCACAAAGAAGATGCCAGTTATTCCCTACAGCATCAAAACAAACACCAAAAGARCAGTCAGGGCAACGCGGGAGGATAACTAACCCCATCGTATGGAGGGYACAGCTGGATGAGGGTTGAGTTGTATTTTTCCTGTAGATGTTTTTGTGCAAACTCTGTTCAGCGGCAGTGCTAAGATGTACTAACAGGTTCTCCTAAGGGATATTGCGTATTATGGTTTGGGAGAATTGGGCTTTTTACAAATATTTTAAGGCAGATAGTAATAAAATTTTACTTTGCTCCCCTTCTTCTGATAACTATCATAAGCTTTAGTAATCATAAATAAAAATATGCAGAATAGCATCTGACCGTTATGGTTATATGAACATTCAGCCCCTGGTTCCTGCTAGGYTATTAGCTGAAAATTTTGCCATATGTCACTGCACAGGGTATTTCCCTGCAAATTTTAATTAGGTTTCAGAGAGAGCCTACAACATTGTCACGAGGTTTTAGTGCTCTCCAGACAGACAAATGTACTGGGCTYGGATAGATTTATGATGATTGTGTTCCTTTGCAAGGGTAAGTCCAATAACTAGGTCTTGCTTTTAAGATGTATTTCGCTGGAACTGAACCATGCCACTATTAAATACTGGTGGAAGCTTATGTAGATACACATCTCCTTTCCTTTGAGAGCATCCCTAGAAAGTCTGCATGTGGGCATTGCTCTCCCTGACCATCCTAGGTCTTRCTCCAGTGACCCTGCGGTGTCCTCAGGGATCCCATCGGTCCTGCTGCAAGACGGCAGGCAGGCTCCCGGGGACAAACCCCATCACACTCACGTTTTTGAAGTCATGGATCTCTAGGATTTCCTCGCTGCCRTTCCCGCTCCTGAAGGTCTCTGTCCTGGCCAGCGGGTCGATCTCCATCACAATCTTCTTCTTCTCRCCGTGGCTGAAGAACGTGTGCTCCATGTCGTAAACCTGTGAGGGACAAAACCACACGGGGGTTGGCTGAGCCCCCCACCCGATTTCACACGCCGACGGGTGGGCGAGCGGGCTGGTGCTGGACGCCTGACCCCTGGTGCTGGGTAMCCGGCCACGGGGCCGGCTGCTTCCCCGCGCCCCGGCTCTGAGCCAGGGCAATCGTCTGTATAGCGCAAGGAGAGGCAGCTCCCAGGCACCAGGGCTGGGAAGAAGGGCAGCATGGGGTCAGGCTGCAGGGGGACGTGTGTCAAGCCTGGGAGAAGGTGCTCATCCCACACTTGCACCAGGAGCTTTGCCATTGCTCAGCCTTTGCCGGTGAGTTCTGTGGCACAAGCCTGTTCACGTCCCAAGCTGGACTGATGTCCTGGGCCCGAGGGACCTCACTTTCCCCTGTCCCCATCTTTCTTGCTCCATCACTGCATCCCCGGCTCACTTGCTCCACCATTGTGTCCCCAGCTCGCTTGCTCCATCATGTCATCCCCAGCTCGCTTGCTCCATCTCTTCACCTTCTGTTTTTCCTGGAAAGGCAGAGGTAAAAGCCTCTCTGCCTGGAGGAGATCAGGGATTGCCTGCTGATCAAAGACCTCCTCGAGGGCTGCTGAAGGGCTTCGGGGCGTAGCAGCCGGCTTCCCAGCGGCACTCATCCCCGCGGGGAGCCGGGGTGAGCAGCGCCGGGGGGAGCTGCCCTCTCCTCCTCRCAGGTGCTCGCTGCACTCAGCCAGCCCGGCAGCCCTCCAGTCTCTGCGGATGCCTGACCCTTAAGGATGAGTAGTGGCAGATGCTATTTGAAGCACAAAAATGATCCTGCTGGCACGGCGAGAGCTGGAGAGCCTTGGGGAGTCTTGTTTCCCAAATCAAATGGTGTCATGTGGAAGCAAAGGGCTTGTGCAAAACCCYTCAAGTCCACAGAGCAGTGGGGGGGGTGACAGAGGTTTGGGGAYGGGAAAGCCCTGTTCGTCCCCGGCATGGCTGTGGAGCCGGGGAAGGAGGACCCTGGCCCTGCAGCAATGCCCCGGCAAGGGGCAGGGGCTCTGCCTGCAGTCCCAACCTAAACCCCCCTTCACAGTCCCCTGGTTCTTGCACGTGCCTCCCCATCAGGGGGTTCAAGGCCTCTTAGYAATGTTTGTAGCATCAGCATCCCCCATTTTGCAACCACTGGAGGAAGCCTGGGCGCAGAACCGGCCGTGCAGGAGGTACCTGCCGGGTACCTTTGCCCCTGCTTAAAAGTTAGAAGAGCGATGTGTGCCTTGGCAGCCATGAGCCACTCCTGTTAGTCAGCAGGAGGCTTTTATGAAGATATATGGCTGTCAATGGATTTTATGGTACGGTAGAAAGAGTCTGAAGCCTAAAATGGCTGGAAGGCTGCTGGTTTTGACTGACAAAATGCACACGGTGCCGTAAATCATTGCTAGGAGGGCAGGATCCCGGGTGGCACCTTACCTTCGAGTGCCTCTCCATTTACGAAGAATTACTTTTGCCAGTGCAGCGGCCAGCTAACCCATTTGGGCTTGGCCAGCTCCGTGCTGCTCAGAGAGCTGYGAGATGTTTTATAGGGCTAAAAATGACACTTGCTCGCGAATTGTTGAAATATATCCCCCTGCGAGGCCGCGACGAACCCCTTCTTAGCTGACTCATTGCCTTTGCTCGCCGGCGGTGCCGGCCGGTGTGGATGATGCTGTGCAGAGGGCAGCGCCGTGTCCAAGGCCACCCCTCAGAGGAACAAGTCTTCTTTAAAGATTTTTTCCATTCTCTGGCTGCATGAAGGAAGCTTGRAGGGCTTTTTGTTCTTTAAAGAGCTTAATTCCCCTTGGTTTATATTTCTGAGTGTTAGGAACTTYCAGCCTCTCCTGTCCAGCTTTTCCYGGAGGCCTCCTGGGSCAGCCGGAGAAGCCGCTGCCCCGTGGATGAGGAGGATGCGGTGATGCTGGATGCTGGGAGCATCAGCGTGCAGCTCCACCGCGGGAACACCTTTGCTCTCCTATGACCTTGTGCTCACTTGCCCACCCATCAGGTGTTGTGAAGGGCTTTCAGAAATACCGACCGACTCCATCCTCCATCAGGCCGCGGGAGCTGAGGACCGGTGCCCTGGACAACCCTTCCGAGGCTGCGGCAATGGCTCTGCGCTGCCGACTCGGAGAGAACCTCCCCTCCGGGGGTTAACAGCCTCTTCCCCCYGCAGCTGGCACGCACCCTGCTTTTCGAGGAACAGTAGAGACTTTATAACTGTCTTGGCAGGAGCCYGGAGGCACATATGGCTTTTATTGCTTTCTCTTTTATTTTTGGGGGTATTTATTTCTATTTGCTGATAAGAAGACAAAATTTCTGGCGACCGGGGTGCTTCCTCCACYCAGTGGGAGGCCAGCCCGGCCGGGCTGGCTCGGCTCCGGTGTGGGGCAGGGAGGACAGAGGAGATGCCACCGTGGGAAAGAGGCTGCCTTGTCCAGGCACGGGAATTTTGGAGACGCTCTTGAGAGTCAGCAAAACCCGCTGGCGCCAGGGTGCAAAGCGGGGCCTCCTGGATGAGCGTGGAAACTCAAAGGGCAGGAGGATGGGGAGCGATGGGGAGCAGCGGGCGGGCTGTTGGCTTCAAGCTTAAGCGATTCTCTTGGGGTACGGAACAAAAAAAAAAGGGTTTTGGCAGAATTGCCAAGATGCTGGGCAGCAGCGGGCAGAGATGCATGGGAGATGCGCAGCCCCGCTGCCGCCCCCGGCACGCTCGGCACTTACAGTAGCGTCCGTCTGGGGAGCTGGGAATAAACGAGCACAATCCAGTTAGCAGGAGCTSCTCCAAAAGCTAATCCGTCTCACCGTCCCCTCACATTGCAGACACATTAAAGTAAGAAATATAATCCGTGACAATCAATCACCACTGCGTCCTGGCTTTCTCTCCTCTTTATGCGGTGGCATAATGTCTTTTCCACCAGTTTCTGGCAAGATAATTGAAATGAAATGGAAAATATTTTCTTACTTGTCATAAAATTTGCTGCCGGTGAAAGAAGAGTAACTTTAACTCTTCGTGGCGTAGCTCCCATCCCCTGTAATTGTCAGTTAGGGAAAGAATGTGGTGACAGAGAAAAAAACCCAGCCCATATAATGTAAAAGCTAGTTATGAATAATACAAAGATTTTTAAAAGTCCCATGAATACTTGTGGTCTAAGAAAATGCATTTTGTAAAGTTGCCTGGCTTTCGGGGTGTAGTTAAAAGTTTCAGTGAGTCGGGGGGGACAGCTCCGTCTGAGGAAGCGGCACTCAGAAATGCTGGATCAGAGAGTTTTTACTTACTTTTCTGGGTGTTGGGTTCCAGAGATATTTGACACCAAAAAATATCAGAATAAGAGAAATGAGCAGCACGCTGAAGAGCAGTCCGCAGATCTGGTATCTGGTGCAGGTCTTCTTTCGCGTCTTGGATGCTTCTGCCTAATTAATGACAGAACAGCGATAGCCAGAGGTTGGCTGATGATTCAAGGAGAGGCGAGTACACATGCATATCAGCTATTTATCATGCTGACAAGCTGCACGGCGGCAAAGCAAGCCACGAACTTACGTCCAGAAAGCGGCAGTCCTCCGGGCTCTCCCGAGCCGTCCCTCCCATGGTCTCCTCCGTGTGCGAGGACGCGAGCCCGCTCCGAGGTGGAGTTACAGAGGCTCTGGGCTGCACATGTGGCGGGGAAGGCTGGGTCGCTGCCGCCCCCATGACGGTGGCAGCCAGCTTTCCCCCACAGCCTGCTCGGCCCCGGGTGCTCCCGCAGCGCGTGCCGTTTGCAGGGTGCAAGCAATTCCCACGCTTTTGGAGACGAGCCCGCACCAAGCTCTGCTGCACGGTGTCCGTCGGCCCCGTCCAGGGTCCCAGTTTTGTGTTGAAGCTCTGCTCCTGCCCTCCGCTTCTGCCCCTGCGCTGATGGCTGGAGGTGCCTGGGCTGTGCGAGGGCTCCCGGACCCCCGCAGCTCTGGGGACGCGGGCGCTGCTGCTCTCGGGGGGCTGCTCGCCTGTGCAGGGGGGCTTCTGCAGCAGGGGCAGCCCGGGAGCTGCCGGCGGGGTGCCTGCGGGGGGGGGGGGGGGGGGCAGGTGTGTGCGTGGGCAGGGGTGTGCAAGTGTGTCCATACACACGTGCATGGGTGTGCATGCACGTGTGCATGTGCAGGTGCATGGGCGTGTGTGTGCACGTGCATATGTGTGCATGCACGTGTGCGTGCGTTCGCGTGCATGGGTGTGCATGCACATGCACGTGTGGGTGTGCATGCATGCGTGCATGTGTGTGCACTCGCTGCCAGCCCTCAGCAACGCGGTGCGAAGCCCGAGCTCTCCCCACGGAGGGCTCCGGCATCCTGCGCCYGCTGTGTGCAGAGTCTTGCCCCAAAGTTGGCCTAGCCAGGAATTTCCT
The DNA here is from genome assembly GCA_030449065.1 of Oceanodroma leucorhoa. Classification (NCBI taxonomy): domain Eukaryota; kingdom Metazoa; phylum Chordata; class Aves; order Procellariiformes; genus Oceanodroma; species Oceanodroma leucorhoa. The sequence continues at coordinate 7,447,274 of JASVER010000011.1, read as the reverse complement.
GACTAATTCTTTTCTACGTTCAAAAATTTCCATTTGTTGAARTCATACCATTTCTTCATGGAAATGAACCCATCTTAAGAAAGGCTTTCAGAATTCCAGTGTGAAGTTTCTAGTCTGAACAGGATAAGGCTCCCYGGTGTAGGGGAGCTGGCATGCACTGTTTTTCCAAGCTGTTTACGCGCATAAAAACCCAGACTGCATCATGCACTAATTAAAATTGCACTGAAAAGAAGAAAATCCATGTTGAGTTTTGCTCGGGGTGAGAAACGGAGAAAGAAATTGCTTTTAGTGGGTCTGGCGCTGGCTTTGCGAGCGTGTCAGGGCATTGCTGCCCGCATCCCGAGGGTAAATCCAAGTAAATCCAAGCGGGACGGAAGCGGAGTTGCCGAATAGCTTGGGGAAAGCGTTGTGCACGCGTGTGTGTGTGTGCAGGGGGGTGTGTGCCCCGGTGTGTATCGGCTCCTTGGGCTCCCTGGCCCCAGGGCGGCAGGAGCTCCTCACCCCGCAGCCCGGCGGCAGCTCCAGGGCCAGCTCCCCTTCCCTTGACTCGGTAGCAATAGTTCAGGGATTTAAAATGCACCAGGGGTTTTTAATATTTGAGAGGCCAATAACAGAAGGGAATCATATTGACGAGTGAAAGGCACAGGCTATTTGGAGGAGAAAAATCACTTTTTAATGGAAAGCAATCACAGGCAGCCTTTGAAAATATCTGAAAGATTTTGGAAATCTAAAGGCAGCAAAATCTGTGCAGACACCAGGTTTGTCTTTCTCCACTTTTCACCTCCAAAGCTTTTGTTATTCACTGGAAAATGAAGTATCTGAAAACATTTGCTTTTCCTGTCAAAATTACAGTTTCAAAGGAAAACTTTGGAGCAGCTCTACTGAAAGATGGTTATGATTACAGGAAAGAATTACAGCAGTGCCGTTAAGCAGACATAATTGATCAGCATAGCAGCGATCTTCACAATATCACCCACTCCAGACACAGGAAACACTGCAAATACCACTCGTAAACCAAATTAGGCATTATTATTTTATTACTGTTGTAAGGTAAATGTCAAGCTTTTTAATGGCAATCACTGTAACTCCGGCAGCAGTCAGGCGTCTGAATTAGCTGGAAGAGGTGAGAACCTCCTAGGGCCGGGAGTTAATAAAACTCAATAAATATCATCGGTCCCTTCCAGCGCTTGGCGAGTGCTGGGGATGGAGCGGCTGGGGTGAGCTGTGGGGGGYGCGGGGGGCTCCCGCCGTGGGGCTGGAGACTTCATTTGGCTGCAGCCTGCAAAAGTGGGCATGGGATGGGGATGGGAGCAACGGGAGTGAGCACACACAATGCGTGCACACAGACACGCACACATGCATGCACACAGACACGCACACATGCGTGCACACACACACGCACACATGCATGCACACACACACGCACACGTGCATGCACACAGACACGCACACATGCATGCACATGCAGCCCCGGAGCCAGCTCAGCTCTGTGCACCCTGGCCCCCATGCAGGGCAGGGGGCAGGATGAGACCCCTCCTCACTGCTGCTCTCCATAGAGAGTGTTATAAATATCCAGTCTTGAACCGGGGGGAGTTTGAYGGCAGCAAAACACTGTGCAACCCAAATTGTCCTTCCCCTCGACAGCTGTGGGCTGTGCGACAGCTGCTGGATCCTGACGGGAGACGGATACTTGCGGTGCAGAGAGGGACAGAAACCACGGGATGATGCTGGTCAGGAATGCTTTTTTTTTTTTCCCTGTTCCCCAGTGCTCAGGCTCAGCATTCAGGGTTTCAGAGAAAGAAAAAAAATGGATTTTCCATGAAAAGACAAAAATTTTAGGGGGGAAAMCCCCTCAAACTCTTTAAGATGGCATCAGATTTTCTGTATAAAAAGCAGTTCCGATGGAAATCTCCCATCAGTGCCAATGAAGAGGGAACAATCACTAATTTTCCTTGAAGCTAATGAGCGCGAGTCTATATGACAGGGGAGAATTTAATCTGATGTGAAGTGAGGAAGAGAAGCAATACTGATATTAATGTGTGACTAATTGATACCCAGAAGAACATTTGAAATGATTAAAAGGCATTTGATTTTTATACAGGACAATAAGAGGCTCATTGGCTACGACTGGTGCATCCTTTCAGTTTTCTACTTCTTGCTCCAATTTGCCCAGAAAAATCTATCATATCCRCAGCATAGCTTGACTGCTGCATAAAATCTCTGTGCCTGGAAATGTTATACCAAGAAATTCCTCCTGGACAGCATGAAGGTTCATACACGGCGTGAGCGGGGGCGAGAAGCCCGGCAGAAATAAAATAGGTCCCTGAACTACTAAAAAGCAGCTCCCCAAAGTAGTGGGGCTGGGGCAGCAACCTCCAGGCGAAAACCCATTGTGATTAATATGGTGCTCTTTGTTATAATGAAAAACCCATTAAGGTCAGTGGCAGCATCTCCGAGCAGCACTAAATTGGAACGATGGAGACAGTAAAGTTAAAAATGAGCCATAATATTAATGTGGATAGTGAATTAATTGGGCAATTCCATAGATAGTAAGTAAATCATATCGTTTACCGCGGTGCCTTGCGGCTCTCGCTGCGGGGTGGCACGGTGGCAGCGGTGGCACCCGCTCCCGGATGGAGCTGAGGGAGCGACACGGAGCTGCAGCACCCGGGGGGACCCCGCTGTGCCCACCCCTGCCAGCCTTGGCCCCTTCTCCTTGGGTGCCGCTGGGGCGTCTCTCAGTAGGGGAAATGCCTCTCATTTTGCTCTTTTAGGTGCTCCAGCCCCAAAATACATCCAGAGCGCTGGCTTACAGCTTGTTCGGGGTGCTGCATCCACAGTCCAAGGTGTCTGTCCCTCGGTCCTCAGCCGTGGTCCAAGGTGTCTGTTCCTCGGTCCTCAGCCGTGGTCCAAGGTGTCTGTCCCTTGGTCCTCAGCCATGGTCCAAGGTGTCTGTCCCCCTTTGCTGTTGCCCACACGAGGCTTTCAGCAGGCTCTTCCCCTGGTTTGGGTGGGTCTCTCAGGAAAGGCTTCCTCGCCTTCGGGAGACACATACAGCACCGTCACACAGCCCTTAGCCATCTCCCGCTGCTTTTGTGTCTCGGACTGGGACCCGCCGTGGGGGCAGAGGGTGGTGCTGGCTCTGCAGGGGCATTCGCAGGTGCCCCGGGGGGGCTTTGGGAGGAGGGGGAAGCCTGAGCGAGGGGTAGGTGATGCAGCTTTCGCCCTGGACCCCCATCCCAGCCGGAGCAACACCACCATCCTTCAGACCCAGTTGCTTCTGGGTGATTTATCCCAGAGCGAAGCATTTGCAYGCGTGTTGGTCAGGCTGCCGGCTCCCTCCCCGCTTCCAACACCCCGAACAGCAAACAGAGGAAAGGAAAAATCACATATAAAAGGAAATTGCTCATTAGCCAGTGGCTGATTACACAGAACCATCTCTGCTTCAAACCATCCCATTTTCTGTAACATTTGCCAGATGAGAGGACGCATACCTCCTCTTATCAACTAGCCACATATGGCCTCAGCTGAAGGGAGGTTTCAGTAATTGGCCTATTCATCATTCATTGTTTATCTTAAGTTCACATTGTCATAGGGAACTCCAGAGACATCCTTGATTTAAGTTAAGAAACTTAATCATGATGATAAAACTGCTCGGGGAGTTGGACTTCGCATTGGAGATGCACGTGGCCATGTGGCACTCCGGCAGTCTGTAGCCACAGCAGATTATTCAAAGCTGACAAAGCTTTTGGAGAGAATAGCAAAAGATAAATTCGTGGTGGCCGTTCTGATGGAGCTGCTCAGAAAGTTATTACCGAAGACACATGCTTCTCCTTGCTCACAGCCCATGAAAAATCCCGTTCCTCCGAGCTCAGGGGGATGTCTACCTCATTTCTGCTGTTGTGACTCCCTCGTCAACAGAAGTTATTAACAGCGCTGGAGAATTTTATCCAAATGCCGGTTTCATCTTGATAAATAACAATTTCAYGTCTCTGTTCTACTAGATGACTACACGGTTTTATTTCAAACACTTAACTTCTTCAGAAACGCTTCCCCGTGCACAAGGCTTAGCTCATATACAGAATATATGCTGAGCAGTTTTTATTTTCACCAGGCTTCAAATATTTGTAATGCAAAGACCAAACCCATAATCCTGCACTATCATAAGTCACTTCTCCCAATAAAAAGCTCCTTCCTACTGGGAGTGCTAAAATGTAATTGAAAGCTACTTGAGTATTGGTGTCACACTGAAAACCATTTTATTAAAAATAGTTTAAGGGTTGTTAAGATCTGAAGGAATATAGTAAAGMTCCTCTTGGATGCGAGAAAGGAAACCAAGAGGATAACTTGGGGAGCGAGGGGTCGGTGTCTCCCTCTGCCCTGCAGTAACCACCGCCCCGGTGCCCATCGCCCAAATCTGCCGTATGGGTGCTGTTATGGGGTTCCACGTTCAYGGCAGCAGACGGATGCTCGGGGTGATGCAGGCGCTCCGCTGGCAGCCGTTAATTGCCAGCCTGCTTAGTTAGAAGCGRGTAATTTTTTGATGACTGTGTCTGAGGTGCGGGGGGAAGGAGGTGGATGAGGCCAGCCTGGTTTCTCGAGGTAGAGCAGATGTGGTGCTGCAGGTGTGTGGATCTGTTGCAAGACGGATGGATGCTCTGGGTTTCTCCAGCAGCAGCGATAAGCCCGCTGGCGTGGGGAGAGGCGCCAGGTCTCCCTTCGAGGGACTGCRGGGCCCGAATTTCACCATGGCCATGAACTCAACAGTGGGAAACCCGCAGGGAGAAGACACTTTTTGGTAAAAATTGCTGCATTGTGCTGGGACTGTGTGAAGAGAATAACCAGTTGATTACCACTGCTTAGTAAAATGGAAATATTTAATATTAACATATTAAAAATTTCCTGCTGAATCAGTTCAGTATCACATAGGCTGATGCATTATTTTACTCTGTCACCTGATATATGTATTAATGTTGTTTACTTACTAAAGCAAGTAAAGACAGAATTGAGATTACTCCTGAATGCGACTAATCAAGAAGGAATCCATTAAACTGAAGAATTTCAACACAGTTAATTTTTCTTTGATTGTCATTAAATCTCCCATTGATGGCCCTTGCAATTAATCGCGCTGTGATGCTGCGAGCAGTATTTTCCGTTGTCCTCTGAGACCACAGTGTCCCAGCAATGGGAGGATGAATGCCCTGATCTCTTGGGTGCACTGAGGTTTTTTGGGAGATCCTGAGGCTCAGGAGATGGGGGTTTGCCTGGTCCTTTCTCAGTGATGTCTCCATGCAGCCCTAGCTGCTTCCCCAGCGCCTCGAGCTCAGCCGCTGCCTCTTCCTCAGCTCTCATACGTACAGTCAAGCTGTGCACGGCTCCAGGGTCCTTTTGGAAAAAAAGCAGCTATTTTAAAAATCAATAAAATAAATAAAATGAAACAAAGTCAGCATGATTGCCCATCTCTGCCTCCAACAGAAAGAAGCAGTGGAAGGCTCTGCAAGTCTATGAATTTTGGAGTTCATCAGCTGGTGCTGCTGCGGGCTGGCTCCCCTCTGGATGCTCACCGGCACCTGAGGGGGCTCTGGGGGTGCCCAGGTTGGGGGGGCTACACTTCCACCTGGGGCACCAGGTGATCCCCATGAGCAAAGGTGGTTGGATCCAATGCTGCTCAGCTGCCCCTGCCTGGGAGGGTATATAGGGAATGGGATGGCTGCAGGGGGGTTTGGGCTGTGCTSTCCTTGGCTGGCAGAGGAGGGCTGCAGGGCTCTGAGCCGCTCCAGGAGTGCAGAGTGCTGGGAACTGAAGATCAGCAAGAGGAAACTGGGACAAATCTAGTCGAAAAAGGTGAGAAATAGAGCAGGGAGGAAGCTCTGGTGTGTACAGGTGAGGTGGGAGCTGTGGGGTCGTGGCAGTGCTGTGTGTGTTAACCAGCCCCATTCCTGTTGGGGAACGGCACCTGTGCCAGGCTGGGCTGTGTGCCCAYGCTGTGACGGTGGCAGGGGATCTYCTCCTCCTCCTCCTCCTCCTCCTCTGCAGCTTCCTCTCCGCCTCAGCCATGTGTGATCACAGATGGGCTGCAAAGGGGGCGCGGAGGAGAGACGATAAGCATATTGGTGATGATGTACCGTGGGCACGTGCCGCTCGCCCGCCTGCGAGAGCGGGCTGGCTGGCGGGGGCCAGGGGCACAGCCCTCCCGCCGTGCCGCTGGGCTTCCACCGGCCCGGGTGCTGCCTGTSAGTGGCCTTCAGAGGCAGCCACGTCCTGAGGCTGCTGCCTGGCTGGTGGCAASCTGAAGGGTTCTCGGTACTCCAGGGCTGTGTCTGGTGGAGCTGGGAGCTGCTGCAGGCTGTCCCAGGAGCTGCTGCCCCAGCGTGACTGGGGGCCCTGCCAAACTCTGGGTGACTCAGCCATTGCCCTGTTGCAAGGTGCCCAGTACACTGACCCCTGGATGGGGCTGTCCCAGTGCCCACCCTAGGGCTTGCAGGAGGGTCACCCAGTGTGGTGCTGGGCCACCAGTGCCATAGCTGGCCCTGCGCTGTGCCCTGCAAGCTCATTGCCTCCTTGCCCTGCAGCTGGGCTGGCTGCAGCTCAGCTCTTTCCTCAACTCTTTGCCTTTGGGGATCATGGTTGCATGCTTTTGCTGTGTGTGGTGTGCCTGCCCTTGCCTTCCACCTGATGTACCTACCAGGGGCTGCTGCAGCAGGGCTGTGCCCAGCCTGTGCCCCCCAAAGCCCGTCTGCAGCGGGCTGAGCCCAGCCCYGTGTGCCTTTGGAGCAGTCCAGGCATGCAGAAAGCATCTGCATTGCCTCCTCTCAGGTGACACCTCCCTTTCTCCTCTCTCCTTCCCTCCTGCTGAGGCTTTTATTTTATTTCCCCCCTAATATTAAGGCTTGAAGCTCCCTCTCACCCTCTCTCTCTCCTATTGCTCTGCTCTCCCCTTGCTATACCTGGCAGGGATTTTTTTCCTTTCCTTCTGTTGGATTTTTTCTCTCCTCCTTTGCTTTGTTCCTGCTCTCCCTCCTGGTTCCTCCCGCCTCCTCTCCATGCCACCTGCCACAATATTCTCCTCCCATYGCACCCCCCAGCATCTCCCCGGCTGTCTCGGCTCTGCGGCAGGAGGGGGCTGCAGCCCTTGAAGGCAGAAGCACCCCAGTGGTGCAGCCCCTGCCCCACACTGGGCTGCCTGGCCCTGGGGTCTGCACCCCAGGGYTGGCCCTGGTGAGGTCTTGGCTGGCAAGTGGAAATTCCCAGGAGAACCTGCTTAGCTTTGCCATCAGCTACGGTGATTGGTTTCTGCCTTTTGACATTTTTTTTTTGTCCTGTGAGAAACTGCTCGCTAAAGAAAGCACATTTTTCTTGCTTACTGGGAGTTCCTGTTTGTCATTTTTATAAATCAGTGTTTATTGGCCTAATTATTGTAAATGCAGAGCCCAATAAAGGTGACTGTGATTGCAATATCTGATAATGAATTTTATAACAAACCTGCTGAGCCTGAAAGCTGCCAGCAGGAAAGACATTATGTCAGGTTAATGACAGAGAGGAGAAATCCTCTCCACTAAGCTTTTTTTCCAAAGCATGAAGGATCTCTGGTGGAGGCTACTGGCAGTCCTGCCCGGCTGGAGCACCTCAGGCTGGTGGGGTCTGGCCCTCCAATGCTGCACCCCAAAGCTTTTGGGGCTCCTCCACTGCCTTGCCTTGATGGGGGGACACTTTGGGCATGCCGGATGGAGGGCTCAGGCCCTGCTCTGGGTGTGCAGACATCAGGCAGCAGCACCCAGAGGTCCTCGCCTCCCTGTTCCCACTCCCCCAGCTGACTTAATCCCACCATGCAACTGCTGAATGTGAGACATAGGGGAAGCAGCCTAAACAGCACCTAAAGCTAGCTCAACTCCAACTGCTGTAAATAGATTAATTTAAAAAAAAAAAATCAATTGAGCTCTGCAGGGGTAGGTTTTCCAATAGTAATGCCGGCGCCTGCTTTAACCTCATGCCCTCACGTGTGCCCTGGGGGGGGCAGAATCCCCTCCCTGCCTCCAGCTCAGCCTGCTGGGGGGGGAAGCAGCTCCCCTGCCCACCCTTGGCCGTGCGTGGGGCTGCCCCTCCGTCACCCTCACCCCCTCCTGCCCGTGGTGTCTGCTGAGATGGTGCAGGTGAGGAGTCATTTTGCTGGGGAAAGCAATGCTGTTCCTGCAAGGCCACGATGAGGGGAGGGTGTGGGGGATTTATGGGCTACTCATGGGGTGTCTAGACAGCCCAGTGCGATGCTGTTATCGCATCGCAAGTGCCACGGACCTGTCTGATGCTCGTGGTGGTGTGTGGTGCCTGGCCTCGGCTCCAAACATTGCCTGACCATGGTGGTCCCGGGCTCTTGCTTTGTCTTGGTCCTTCTTGATGCTTGTGATGGTCCTGGGCAGAGTCAGCGACAGCTGCCCGTGCGTCTGCTCCCTGGGCACGGCTTTTCCCCAGTGTTTGGACCCAGATCTGCATTTCAAAGCTACAAGTGTTGGGCTTTGGGCTTTCAGCCAATGCATGGTAGCCGTCGGCTCTGCTGAGCCCAGGTCTGCGCTGCTCTGGGTCCATCTGATCCGAGAGCTGGTTCTGTCCCGCTGCAGGAACTGGGGCACCTTTGTAGACCTGGAYCAGACCCAGAGCGTGGCTTCACGCTGCTCTGAAGCCTGGGCTTGGAGGGTTTGCTTTAGTTCACTCACCAGCAGCAGGAATCAAGTGCAAAAGGGAAAGAATAAAGACCAGAAGAGAACATATTTTCTCTTAATGCAGAGAAACATGGGGGAGGAAGTTGTACAAATGTGATTTAGTCCTTTGCCCCTACGTTATTTGCTGCTGGTCAGCAGCGTACCCCAGCTGTGTCTCACGGGGCCGAGGGAATTGCTTGCCCTCTGTAATGTGTGGATGCCTGCGCTGAGCCTTCTCCCTCAAACCGCCAGCAAGCGGCTGGAGCTGGGTTTTTTTTTGTATCTTTAATATTTGGTTGGCAGCTGCTGTGTTTGACGCTACTCGATGCGAGAGCAAATTGGATTAACTGAAACATATTTACTGGGACAAGCAGGCAAAAAAAAAACCCCTYGATGTACAGGGGTTGCTTGCAGAAACCGGTGTCTGCAGAAGGTGGCTGAGCCCCTCGAGGGGCTCCCGGTCCACGGGGCAGGGCAAGCCCTGGCCTTGCTYAGAGGCTGGGGTGGAAAGGGGGAACTGGGGCGGTCGGGGGGGGACCACAAACCCAGCACCAGGTGCCCCCACAGCCCTTCCCCAGCAGGATCTCCCTGGCAGCAGCGTGACCCAGTGATTTATTGGTGTTATCTGCCGTGCATGCAAGAATGCTTGTCTTCAGCAGGTAATGCTTTCAATAGTGCAGTCAATAAGAAGGGGACATGGATAACTCGGGAAAATTTGCAGAGGAGTTTTGGGGATGGYTTCTATTTGGATGAATGAGTCCCAAGCACTGTGTATTCATCACACTGCAAACAAAGCAAGCCGTGGTTCAGTGTTCCTGCACCAGCCATAACTGAGCAATGTGTTGTCTCTGGACCTGGAAATGACCCTCCCTTGCCCAGGAGGGGACAAGGGCACAGGAGAGATGCAGACAGAAGAAGTCCTTGCTTCTGGAGGCAAAAAGTTGGAGGCAGAAGGCCAGTGTCCGTGGTTTCCCCTGCCTGATGCTCAGCTAGCTGCTAAGAGCATTGTCAGGGCAATATCCTGCCCTGCTCCCCGCTCAGCCCATAGAGCACTATTATTTCATTAATCTCATGTCATYTCCTCGGCTGATCCAGTTGCAATATTGCAGAAATAACTTTTCACCGCTCCCCGAGGAGGAGCAGACTTCAGAGGCCAGGAGAGCTCTTCCCTCTCCTCCCTGCTCGCAGTGGGCTGCGATCCCTAAAGCTGCCAGAAGGTTTGCAAAGTCTTTGATTCCTTCTAATGCTTACAGTCAGGGATGCATAAAAAGCAGCTCACGCGAAAAAACAACCAGTTATTATTATCATCAAACCCTTCAAAATCCCAGGGCAGCTTAGCAAGGTCTAGATGAAGAAGTCGCGTCCCCATCCCAGGCACCAAAACGTCACATCGCATCGGCCGATGCTGGCAGAYGCTGTCAAGCAAGTGGCGTTGCGGATCATTCCCCATTCTCTTTGTGTATCTAGCTTCCTCAGATGCTTGGCTTGCTTCTCCCTCGAGTTACTACCCAGACCACATGCTGCTCCCTCTGCTTGTGCTATCCCAGTGTCATGGTCCCTCCGGCTCTTGTCCAGGCGGGAGCGTTCATGGGGTGCTGATTTGTGGAGTCTCATTAGCTGCAGATAAATGAGGAGTCAGGTGAATTCTTAGTCCAATTCCTAAAATACCATTTTAATGCATAATATATGTCCAGGGGTAAATCTCTATTTCTATTTAAATGTGGGGAAGAGTGCGCTGTTGAATTTTAAGTATGTTATCACAGAAAACAATGACTGTGCCGAGTGAATGACATGTCTAATGAATATAGCGAGGGGAGCAGGGCTGGCATCTCCACTCCCTCGTGCTGGTGCAGCCTCCATTAGCTGCACAGGGGATTTTTTTTTTTTTTCCTAAGCATAGTAGTGACAAATTATACRATCAATACGGAGGCTGATCCATGGTCTAATCTTGCTTAGCCCTGGTAAGCCTGGGATTGATCCAGATCTAATCTTGCTTATCCTGGACAAACCCAGGAACAGATCCAGATCCTAAGGTAACACATCCTGTGCAAATCCAGAATTGCTCTATCGATTTGATGGCATCATCACTCTGATTTTGCTTTGCTGCAGAGGGGTTTATCTGCGTTACCTGCCCCTTGATGTGTAATACAATCAAAGCGGTCATCTTGATTAATTGGTGGCAGTGAGTGCCTGGCATCCCTGGCTGCAGGACTGCGGAGCAACGGGGCTTCCTACGTAAGACTGGCACAATAGAGGGAGGAGGTTGAATGCTGGCTGGGAATCAAGGCACCCTCCGTTCGCGTTTCACCTGAGCTGTGAGAGCTTTTCTTTGCCGTCAAAGGTGGTCACGGACCCATGGATGCCTGCAGAAAGTGCAGTCTGTGTAGATGAGGCTCCTGCTCCCACCGAGAGCGCTCCTTGGTCTCCTCCCAGGCCCTGGAGGTCTCCTGACCCTCCACCTGTGACTTTAGTGAGCAGAAGGGCCGTGACATCCGATGGTCCCCTTACTTTGCTGCATTGCCCTGCAAAAGATGGTCCCTGCAGCCCACCAGCCCTATGTGCAGCCCATGACAGTGGGCTCCAGCACACGCAGCTCTGCTGCTCCTGCGAGTCAAGGGGCTTCTCCTTCGGGGCCTTCCTGCATCTCTAATAACTTCAGGAAGGATGGAGGGAAAAAAAAAAGGCAATTACCTTCTGGGGTGGAATTTCTCCAGCCTTTACTCAGCCCACCAGGGAATTTGTCAGGAACATGGACTGCAGTTTTATTCAGCTATTCCTGAGTTATAACAGCACAGGGAAAATGGCATGTCTCGCAGCTTGATGTTTTTCTGATGTCTTTCTTTGCTCTCAGGTTTTAAAAAAATACCAGACCCCAAAAATCTCTCTTCTAAAACGTAAAACTTGCCCTTAGCTTAATTCAGTGGAGACTCTAGCAGCTGCTCTTGCATCTCAGAGAAAAGAGGCCTCGTGCTATTAACATGTCTAAAGAAATTGGATGTAGAAATATGAAGGTCCCATGTCATTTAATAGTTGCACTGCGTGCCTCCGGCTCCTGGCTTTTGCACGTGCGATGCAGCACCGAGGGATGCAAATATGTTGGAGGAGCTGACCCTGCTGGGCTTAAAGGGGGGGTTTGTGCTCCAGCCCCTTGAGGAGGGGTCCCTGAGCTGGGAGGAGGTGATGAGGGGCTCTCTTCCATCCTACAGCCTTTACAGCCCTGTGCAGGTGTATTGTCGGAGGCTGGGCTTAAGTGCTGGGGGACCAAGTCTTGGAGGCTTGGTGCCAGAGCAGAGCTACAGCTGCGTCTGCAGCCTGGACCCGTATTTTGCAGAGTGCTTTGAGCTGAAAAGTGCTTTRGCGGTGTAAATATAACCTAGAAGGTTCTCAAACACTCCAGAAATGTTCTCAGAGAAAATATGCTGCCTTTCCCTCTCCCTTCCCTCGAACGGGAAATAATTCCAAAGTAATCTAAATGTGCTTTTCTAATCAAAGGGGCCACTTTGTACTTCTGAATCCAAGGGGAGGGGATGGGAGCACAAATAAAACAAAACTCCTTCTCAGCGCTGCGTTTGCGAGATGGATCTCCCGTGGCTAAATCCATCTGTGTTTCTCCTTTGGCGTGAGCAGGAGGATCTTCCCACTGCAGCTGGGCACTTCACTTCACAGCCTTAGCTGCTGCACAGGGAGGAGGATGAAACGCTGGAGTAGCCCAGGTTTCTATGGCAGTGTGTGCAGCAGCCGCTCTCCTTACCTTTCTAACTTGATCGGGAGAAATTGCTTTTGTCAATTTTAATTTCAGCTGAGCTGAGCAGGATAAACAAAGGGAGGTGCAGGCAAAGCAGATGGTTTGTCACAGAGCACGGAGCAGGCAGGAAGACTGTGCAGCTTTTTATAGCGTATAATGGCCTTTCCTTGTATCTAGCTATCCATCACCATATAATTCCCGAAATAAAGTGGGCTTGTGCGATATATGTGAAATACCCAAATGTTACAGCAGGTCTGGAATATTCAGGCCGCAGAAGTTTTGGCAGTGGTTGGGAGCATCCACACAAAAGCTTTCTGCTAGTTGCTGTTGGCTGCTTGTTTGGAAACCCCTGCGGTGGCTGCTCGTCCCACGGCCGGGGCAGGGAAGCTCTGCTACGGCTGGGGTGAGACTTTCTTCTGCAGTTTGGCAGACGTGGCAGATGCTCCTTTGTGGTGTAACCAGGGTCAACAAGGGGTTTGCATCTTACCCCATGGTCCTCCCTTCTGATTCCACCAGCCAGGGTCGTCTCAGCCCCCCTCGCCCAGGTCAGGCAGGTGGCTGAAGAAGCAGGGACAGGAGACATCTCATAGCCTGGYCCTGCATTTCCTTGCCTGCATGGTGGTCTCACATGCGTGGAGCTTTGCTATCCGTGCAGGCATTGATGGGAGTGCAAAAAAGCTGTGCTTGGTGCCTGCAATGACCTCCCACCCCACTGCCTACCCTGGCTTGGGTGCTTCCACCGCATGGGACCATTTTGGTGATGGGGTGTCCTCTCGTACCCTCCAGCTGCATTCACCTCCCCCTTTCYCCCCCCAGCGCTGGTAGCGTGGTCCCATCGTGGCTGCGTGCCGGCTGGGAGGGTGGCCGGGACGCGTGCCCCGCGGCGCAGGCAGGGCTGGCAGGAGGCTGCCTGCGGCCAAGCGGCTCTAACGCTGCTGCCGTGGCACCGTGTCCGAACCAGCTGGGGAGACATGATCTTTCCCGGAGCTCATGCTCTCGGAGCACGGCACAGATTGGTGGATATTTGTTTCAATAAGAACCATGCTGGTGTTTGCAAACCCTTTTAAATTGCTCTCAGCAAGCGCTTCTGCGTCTGGAGCAAAGTCTGCTTGTAGAAAAGCTTGCAGAAAAGCCTGCAGAAAGAGGAGGTCTGGGGGGTGGTGGTAGGAGCCTGAATCCTTGCCAGGTTTCTGTCCTGCAGAGCGTGTCGGGGCGGGAGCAGGAACGTGCTGCGGCTGCTGCCTGCCTGCCTTTGAACAGCGGGCAGGCAGTCCCTGCTCCGAAACATCCCCATTAAAGCATCCCTGTGCAATTTCAAATAATGAGCAAATATGAAGAAAATCAAAGTATGTTTGAACTTCATTAATGAACATAAAGAGGGCTAAATGTTTCCAGCAAATTGTTTGCTGCAAATTCACAGAATACCTAAACCAGCTCCGTCTGTTCCAGCTCAGGTTCTGCAGGTGCCTGAAGCCAAGAAAACCACAGCGYGTGAATGATGGCAACAGCCAGACCCCGATGGGCAGAGCTGCTGGTGGTGGCTGTGACTTCTGGAGATGGGCGACTTATTCAAAATCCGAGCAAGCGTGTTACGTTTCCATGTGCGGACAGGGACATCCCCTTGGAGAGAGCAGCCGGGGACAGCCCGCCTGCGCTGCTGGCCTCGACAGCGGCGAGGAAAGGGAAGATACGGTCCCRGGCTTAGAAGAAAACGGAGTTCAAAGGAGGCTTCTGGGGGAGAACCAGCTCACATTAAACAGGATGGTCCCTGTGGCATTTGTGTGCATTGCGAGAGACCTATTTAGTATTTATTTCCCTGTATTTGTTGTTTACAGGAGGCTGAGCAGCAGCCTCCTTGGCTAYGTGGGGTCACCCATCCGGGTGCGGGGTGAGCCCGAATTCCCAGCYGTGCGGGCAGGGCTGGGGCACCCAGCCCAGAGGCAGCCGGGGGCTTTGTTTGCAAAGGCAGGCAGAATTTCCAAGAGCTGCGTTTTCATTCTTCAGGGCTGGAAGTATGATCTCAGTCACAGGCTGATTGCTCAGGCCTTCCCCCATGGACGGATGGAAGGAYGGATGGTTGACCTGGGCTCTGTGGTACTGAGCCCCCCACCCGCACCCCTCACAGCTTAACACAGGTCTAGGGATGCCCTGCGTAGGGTGCAGGAGGGCCACCGGGCAATGGGTCATGCCGATGGCTTTCTCCATCAGGACCCTCAGCYGTCACCCAGTGCCAGCCTCAGCTCCACAGCGCCATCAGCTGATTAGCTTCCTAATTAAAGTAAGTCATGATGATAGAGTTAGGGTATATGTAAAGCTCTACCAGGGAAGGGTGTTTTTTCATGTAGTGTATCACGTAATCCTGCCACATGGTCTAGGCTGTAATTGCTGCTTTTCCCTTTGAACGTGGTACTTGCCCTAACTTTAATGATTATTTATTCCCTGGCCGCAGGRGAGCTCGGTGCCCTGAATCACAGCCTCGGGTCAGTGTGTGAGGGTCCTGGGTACCGGGTAGAGAACCAGGGAGGGGAGTTTCAGGAGGACGTGCACACAGAGCTATGCTCCGGGTGAGGGCTTTCTCTGGGATCCTGGTGCATTCCCCATAGGGCCCCAAGCCTGGGTCTCCGGTCCCATCTCTGCACGCCGTCTGGGCGTCTGTCCCCAGGCTGCATGCCACCCGCTGCTGTTTAACCAGAGCTGGGGTGATGGCAATGGTGTGTCTCGTCATTGCAAAAGCTGGCTGGCAGTCTCGATGCAGCACGCTTTGCTGCTCCTGAGCATGTCTTGCTTAAAAGGCAGCTCCTCTGTCAGGTAGGATGCTATCCCTCCTGAGGTGCCCCCCTCGTTTTCAGGGGTTGCTCACAATTGTGGAAATACGGAATTTCCAAAAATGCCCTCGAATAGCAGACCAGTCCCTTGGGATCACATCACCTGTAAACAAGATGAACCTGGAGAACAGATGCATCTTTTACTGTTAATAGATTAAAATTATAGATGATCACAAAATAGCAGTGTACAGAATAAATGCTTAGCTGATGTAAATGACTTTTTCCTCTATTTCCTTCCATTAGCCACTGACCATTTACYCCAGGCAGAGCTCTGTCCCCGGGAAACACCCCAGCTGGATGTGGAGCAGCAGGCTGGGTAAGTGCTGGGTAAGATAGCAATCCTGATGGACTGAGATGAGATGAAGTGTGAAAATGAGAGGGACTGTGAGATGGAGGATGCTACCTGTCATATTATCTCCAATTCTTTAAAAAAAAAAAAAAAGGGCAGAAAGCTGTTCCTATCTGATTTGTGCTCTCTTGTTCTGGGCATCACTTGCTCCAGGAAAGGATTTGGCCTGCAAACCAGCGAGGAAAGTTTGCAGCATTGGCAACAACGCTGTGTGATTCAGGAGCAATCCCTTAAACAAGATTAGTACTCATTTTACCAGGCACAGCTATCCATTATGGTTAATAAAACACCGCATAAGTGATTCTCAGCCTGATCCAAACAATATATCTTGTGGCCCAGCTGGACTCACTTTTATCCTTAGCCTCACATTAGAGGATATGTTGCCATCAGCAGACACAGAGATGTTGGTACCTGATGGCATGGACAGCCAAGATCTGCCTCTTACTTCCCAAGGGGACGAGTGATGGGAGCTGTTGGATGGGCACGGCTGCCACCTTCCTCCTTCTCTGAAGGACAGGGTCCGTGTTGGCCATGGCTGCGGTGGCATGTTGCCCCGGGGTCCCGGGGGGAAGGCAGCTCCATCCCGGGCTGGGTGGCCTCTCGAGGGATGGTACTTCATGCTTCTGCACCGCTGGAGCTGTGGCTGCTGTTTCGGCTGCCCGGAGGGTGATGTCTCATTGCCCTGGAGCAACTGAAGTCCGTGGGCTGGGGAAGGGGAGGAGGACCAGCCTGGGCTGYGGGAGGAAGGCTTCATCCTGGCACTCCTGCTAGAAGTGAGCTCCAGGAATTTGTTGCGGAGATGCATCTGATGCAAGGGTGGTGACAAGGTTGCCTTCACGGGCTCGTGCTGCTCAGCAGCCTCCGCCGGCGYGGCGGGCGGACGGGAGCCAGCAATCCTGCCTGCACGCTGGCCTTCGCATCCAGCATTCCGCCTGTTCTGCAAGGYGCTGGGAACAGCTTGAGGAGCGCTGGGGCCTGGGGCAGCGGCAGGAGCATCCCTGCCAGGATGCAGTTACCCCACAAATAAGGAGCAAGCACCTCGCGGCTTGGGGTGACTATGTGAGCCGGCACCGGCGTTGCCAGAACCTGCTCGGCGGCTGGCCGGGGGGGGTCTGCTCCGTGCCGTCCATCTGGCGTCTTTCATAGACACTGAGCTTGGYTTTTCGCCATGCCAAAACAAATCCTAGCAGACTATTAATCACTAGCTTGGAACAGCATCCACCACAGGTTCAGTTATGATAAGCTATGCCAGCCCTTTCCCCCGCGCCATGTCTGACATCGTGTAGCCATTGAAGAGGCCATAATTACAGCAATTGTTAGGCATTTTTCTAGCCTTTTCTCCCTTCTCTCGTAGGTGATGTTATATGACAAATCGCTGTCCCTGACATTCACATCTCTGAGCACTCTGCTGAAACACCACCGGTAGCCCGGCTGTGTTGCGGTGTGGGAACATCAGGCTCACCGCAGACAGCACAGGCGGGGTGCCATAACGTGTGAATCTCAGTTTGGTGGGTGAAAATGATCCACGTGGCGATGCTGGGGGAGAGCTGGGGTTTTGACGGGTGTATTCTGCAATTTTCCTACATCTGCAGTTGCAGAAGTGGGAGGAGAGGAGGGAAGCACGCCGGGATCGGTGCCTGGACTGTTAATTGCCGGGTGTAGGATACAGGCAGGCAGTGTTTGAAATGCCAATCTGCGGGATGCCGCTAAGTCAATACCAGTGAGGAACCAAAGCCAGATTCCCCGATGTGGGCACCTTGGTGCGATGGAGCCGGAGCCTGGTCCCGGCCCCGCRGCTGCTCCTCAGCTGGTGCTATGCGTCTCCATCGGCTGCTCCGGAGTTGGGGCAAATCRCGCCAGCTGAGGAGCTCTGCCTAAATCTCCCAGCTGGTGTTCAGCGCTGTGGCAGAAGGCTGTATATCCCAGAAATGCTTTCTCCTGCCTGTTGGCATGCTGGGCAGGAGGCTTGTGGCTCGGATGTAAAAGCAACCGAATGTTTGGGAGCTGTCAGCTCTCCGCCAGTGCCAGGTATCTAATTTCTGCTGAAAGAAGGAAGCATTGCAGTCTCTTTCCCATCCCACGGGGTCAGCAGCAGACTAAGTAGCATGCTAGAATAAAGGGAGGAGAAAGATAGAAAGAAAAATGTAGATTAAGTGACTTAGTTTTATTCATGACTGTTTTGAAAGATGGAATGGATGTTGCTGGAGCGGCTGTGCAGTTTGCTATGCTCTGTGCGTTGGCCGTGTAGCTGTTCAGACCAGAGATATTGCACTGCCCTATGTCTCTAAATCACTGTCCTTCCCCAGGTGTCTCTATTCTCCCGACCTTCACAATCTGTTTGTCCATGCAAGCACCCGAGACTGAATTAAGATGTGCTATTTGTAAGCAGGGTAGGAAGAGCAGAGATTCTCCCATCACCTAGGGTAACCTTTGCCGGCAGGTGGATCTCCTGCAGAGAGAAGTTTGGTTGCCTCTTAATTCATCCGTRGCATTACTGTCTTGTAAACCCTAAGGCCGTCTGTTCTTCACCTGTGTGGGTAAGAGCGCACACGGTTTGTAAATCCAGGCAGGCGTCCAACGCGCCGTCCTGAAGGTCCACCACGCAATTGTGCACTGAACTGCATTGCAGCGCTCCCCCGGCTCTGCTCCCGCACACRCTGATGGCACAGATTGCAATTTCCTTGTGCTTCGTTTTCTACCCTCCCTCTTCTCTCCTCCTCGCTTTTAATCTTTCCTTAACTTGTTGTGCAGGCAATTGCATGGCATTTAGTGTATGGTGATGTGTGTTTAGGGCCTGTGCTGGAAATACAGCTCATTATCTGGAGTGGATAATATTAAGCACTTTTCTCTGTTGGCCATTTGATCACAAGGTTATCCTGTTTGATGGTTTTATACGCTGGAATTGATTGCATGGGAAATATTTAGCCAGCACGACTGAAATGTGTGTCTCCCCGCAGGCTGCCAGATGCAGGTGCGCTGCTGCACCCGAGGGGCCGGGGCAGCATCTCGGATTGTGACCAGCAGAGCTTTTCAGACCCTCAGGTCAGCTTTTCTTGTAAGATATGGGATTAAATCAATCAAGCCGCGCAGTTTTTTGGTGTGATCCTGCAGCAGACAGCAGGTAGGCTGTCAGCCACCCGTGAGGATGCTGTTTGGTGCTTGATGCTGGCCTCGGCCGCGGTGGGGCTGTGCCGGCTGTGGGACCGGCTCGCTYAGCAGCGTGCCCGGCTCTCGCTGCGGGTCTCCTGCCCGAGTCGGGGCACATCCCCACCCCGGTGGGTCCCGGCCTCTCAGCTGACACAGCCGGCAGCGATGCCGATTACAGCAGTAGCTTTTCATAATGTGCCCTCTGGGAAGTGGCCTGAGAATGAGTGTGCTTGTTTGCCACAGGCCATCGAGTAGCCACTGGGTAATGAATGCTGGCAGCAGCGGGACATGGGCCAGCAAGGAGGGGGGAAATCGCCTCTTACGGCCCCCCGAATCGCACAGCATTTTTTGCTTYGCATCTTAATAGACCATATTGGAAAGAGCGGTTGGTGATGCTGGCTGCCTTTCGCCTTAGTGTTGCCCCGTCCATGCCGCTGAGAGCCAGCCTCTGCCCAGCTCCTTGGCCGCCCATCRCACGCTGTGCGCTGCTGTGCCCTGCGCTGCATCCGCACAGGGCTGCGCTTGCCTCCCTCCCTAGGTACCTCCAGAAAACACCACCCTAGTATTTCTCCCCCCTCCCCACGTTTTGCCGTCAGGCAGGTTGTGTAAATCAGGACGGCTCCAGCGGGCTTMCTCTGGACCGACACCAGTGCGGGAGCGGAGAATTAGCCCTGCACCTGCCACTTTTTTTAATATAGGCTTTAAATCTGATTATAACTGCCTGTCTGGCTCTGCATTATGTGCTTCATGATTATTCAGCATTATGTAATCTTTGATAAAAGATGCTGCATCAGTAAAAGTGAATTAAACTATTGAGTGATAGGAGTTTATCGAATTCCTCAGAGTGATGCTGTCCTCTCTTTGGCACTTTAACCTCTCCCGTGGAAGGAGCGTGCCAGACGCTGCCCTTGCTAACAGCCAGGAMACCCTGCTGACTTGGGTGGAATTGCGGGAGTACAAATAAAGTTGGATTTCAGCTTAGAAAGACAGGTTTTTTTATAGTCTAAAGACTCAATATTTTACAGCAGTGGTCCCTTATCTGCATTATGTGCAAACTGCTAACAGAGTTACACAGATGTCTGCAAGTCCCGCRGATGCTCAATAAAGTTTGGCTCTTAGAGGGCTGATGGGCAGAGCTGGTCAGGCTGTCCTCACTCCAAAACCTCTTGAGAGTGGACATRCACTGAATTCCCATGATAGGGGAAAAAAAAATGTGTTTAATTCTCAGCTGAATATTTTGTCTTATTTTCCAAACACCTCCCCAAATACAAAATATTGTATTTTTCTCCTTTTTAGGTCTTCCCTTTCTCCACACACACAGTAGATATCTGACAGCTGAATGGTCTAGGGATTTTGCTCTGAGTTTTCCTATTTCTTCATTTCCTTTTTCTACGCTACAGGTTTTTTTTCTACTTTGCTGTGACATTAGAAATATTGCTAGGGGAAAAAAAAGCACAAACCTAAACTGTAACTCCTGACACCCAGATACTTTGAAAAGCTTTCAAGTTTTGCAGAACTGGATAAGCAAAGAAAGGAAAAAATAAACCTACATCATTTATTTTACTTCACCTAGTAGCTAAAAGGAAAAGGTGCTGGAAAGGGGAAAAACAACACTTCAGAAATGTGAAATTAAAAGAAACGTTCTGAAAAAATCAAAAAGATAAAGTTCYTCTTTCATGTTTAAAACAAATTTCAAAATTTCAAACTATTTTGTGCATGTTTTCTCCAGTTCTGCACCGCACCTGGAGAAATGGGGAGCTGGGTCCGAGCGGGCTTCGCTCCCCCTTTGCTGTAGCAGAGGGTGCGAGTGGCGGTTTGGGTACCAGTGTCTGGGCAGGGTACCAGCGGGAAGCCTTTGCTATAGAGGGAGGCAGGGTGTGCATCGAGCCCCTGCAGCAGCGTGCGGGGAGAGGCAGGGGGGCGAGCAGGAGGTGAGTCCATCCTGCTGCCCGGCTGCAGGCRATGGTGGAGGCCGGTTTGCCCACGAAGCAGGACAGCCTCTGCCTGCACGGTCCGGCCGGGTGCCGGGAGGCCGGTGGCTGCCTGGCTGCTTKGCTGGCCTTGCCCCGTGCTCATTCTTTCCCCTCACCCCCTGCACAAGGAATGTTTAATAAAAAACCCCAGGCTTGACAGCCCGCTGATACCGTAGTTTTAAATATCCATGTTTTAGATCCTGAGATTTACTTTTTGACAGGTACAAGAGAGACAGCTATAAATGCTGGGCTGGAAAGGAAAGTCATTCACATTAGCGCTCAAACAAAGGGCTGCAAGCTGCACCGCTTGCTTTTAATTAAAAGCTTTCCTTATTTTACAGCGTGGGCAGAACCAGTATCTTYGTTACATGCTGCCTGTACCCATCAATGAGCCGGCTGAGCGACAGGCCATGGTGCTGCCCTGTCACACCAGCTCCTCAGCTGCCGGGGCCGGGCTGGCCCTGTGGCCCCTGCGGACCCCCAGCCTGATGCCGAGGGGCAGCAAGCTGGCACCAAGGGGGATGATGCAGCTCCCCCATGGCAGCATGACCAGAGGAAGGTGCTACGAAATGGGCTGCTGTCTTGCATGGAGAGCTCTTGCAGGGGGTTTGGCCAAGGGGGATACGGGGACCACCATGCCATCAGCTCCCTCCCTCCCAGCCAGGCCACGACGCACTGGTGCTAGGTGCATCGGCAGGCACGTCGTGATGGGAGTGCTGGGCTGTGGATAAACTAATTGTGTTGCAAGGAGTGGAGTGAAGCTTTCAGATTTCAGAGTCAACATGTGGCATCTTTATTAATGTGCCTACTTGAGTTCCCTGGGACGCGATGTTTTCTCCTCACCCTGGCCATCCATCTGAACTGATAATAGGACTATTAATCCATTTTGTTGACAGCACTCACGGACCTCCAGTGAGGCAGGAGATGGGGAGGGGTGGGGCTGCAATCAATGCCTGTTTTCCTCTGAAGGGATCCCGTCACAGCCTCTGGCAAACTGAGCATTAGCTGTGGGTGAAAAGACAGAGCGTTAACCAGGGTTATGGGTGCTGTGCAGCTGGCCAGCTGTGGCCTGGCTTCTTCTTGGTCACCTGGAGAGCATCCTGCAGAAAGCCATTGAGATACGAGATGCTCTACAGAAGCCAAACCTGCAGGAGACCTCGTGCTCCAGGGCATGTCACACTGTGCAGGGACACCGACACTGGGGTTATACACCATGGACCTGCTCAGCAACCTCATACCAGTCACTTAACCCCCCTCTCTAATTCCACCCCCATACCTATAYGGAGGTGAAGTTTCTCTGATTTCAGGGCCTTTTCAGCCCTGCCCAGCTACAAGGTGCCTGGCACAGCATCCATTGTGTCAGTGATTTCCTTTAGAGCACCAGAAATACATATATGCAATAAATAAAAAATGCAGGTCTTTTATATGTGATATATAAAGAAACGTTTCAGTGGAAAAATAGCTGGAAAAYGAGGTGCTTCCCTGCCCAGCTCTCGCTCCTCCACACATCCGTTGTCAGTGGCTCATCCCAGGCGCCTTTATATTCAGACTGATCCTGTCTGGTTTTAAATATCTCAAGCCGCAGAACTTTCTCCCTCCAGGGAACCACGTTGCAGCCTCATAATTTTCACTGTCAGCAGAGGGGATTTTTTCCCCTGTGACATTCAACCTAAATGCTCCATTTCTTCATTTCCTGTCATCCCTTCTGGTGATGCCCCTTGAACTCTATTAAATAATTCCTTCCCTCCCTCTCTATTTACACCAACCAGATCTGTAAGGCTCTTAGTTTGTCTCCCCATGGACAGCTCTTGGGCAAGCAATATATATATATTTAAGCCTTTTAATCTTCCTTCAGAAATCAGTCTCTCCGTGCCTTTGATCATTTGTGTGGCTTCCCTCTGAACTGCCGCCAACGCATCTGTGCTGAGGGAGCCCCGCGCTCCAGCTCCGGCCACACCTGAGCCTCCCAGCACCTCCACACCATCCTCGGACACCAGTGGCTGATCTGTCCCTGCTGCCCTTATGCTCAGCAGCCTCCTGGGTCCCCCTCGCTGTCCCCCTCACCCCAGGCCCTTCACTGGGGTGTCACTYCAGCTCCGGTGCGGTGCTGCCGGCTTGGCTCGGCCATCGTTGCCCCTTCTGCTGTTGGCTTGTACTTGCATTTGCCTCCCAGCTGCGCTCACTTACATTTGTCCAGGGCACAGCTCCTTTTGCTGTTTCCTGCCCATGTTTCTAATCTCACTAGGTCCTTTTGTGTTAATTTTCTGTGCTTGCCGGAGCTCACAGCACCTCCCAATATAGCATCATCTGCCAAATTCATTAATGTGTAGTTTACTCCCTCTTTCCAGGTCATTAATGAGGGTATTAAATGAGAGCAGACCTAACCTAGATCCCTGCAGTACCCCRTAAACACCTCCCCCTGTTTCTAATTGCCCTTTGTTTATGATCCTTCAGCCAGGTTTTCAATCCACGTGGCACAGTTCAAGTCATCAGAATTAATTTTTCCAAGGAAGACTTGGCGAATGCGGGAGCAGAGGGTTTGCCCATTCGCACCGTCCCCACCTGCCGCCTCCCCGCGTCCCACTCCCCCTCCCCCGTGGGTCACGGTGACCCACGCTGCTGCTTCCCGGAGAGGGGAAGAAACGCCTGGCGAAGGCTCTTCTCTCCGCTGGCTTGTGCTCCCGCTCCTCCGGGACACGGCAGCCGGGAGCAGCGGGACCCTGCGCCCCTTCCGTGTGCCCCGGGGAGGAGGGGGGATCCCCTCGGGCGTCCCGAGGCATGTTGTCTCTGGAAGGGGTGGTGCCCCTGGACGGATGTTGTCACGGGGGACGGTGTCTCTGGACGGATGGTGTCCCGGGGAATGGTGTCGCGGGGGACGGTGTCTCGGGACGRGTGGTGTCTCTAGGGGTGGTGTCCGTGGACGGATGTTGTTCCGGGGGACGGTGTGCCGGCCACCCTCCGCGGGCCCGGCCGGCCGGGTGGGGCCCGTGGCCGTGCCGCGCCGCCCCGGAGCCGCCGAAGCAGTGCACCGCGGGGGTCCGCCCGGGGCCGGGCGGGTTCTCGTCTCCGCCGTGCGCGGTCCGGGCCGGTCCCCGCCGCTCCGCCTCCCCGCGGCGGCCGCTAGATGGCGCCCTTGTGCCTGGGAAGGCGCGGCGGGGCCCGACGGCGCGGCCGGGCCGGGGCCGGGCGGGGCGCAGGGACGGAGCCGCCGCCGCGCGGGGAGCCCGGGCMGTGCCCGCGGGGCGGCTGTACCGGCGAGGCGCCGGCTACCGCTGCCCACCGGGCCGACGGGGCCTGTAACCGCGGCAGCTCCGGCCGGGCACCCCGTCCCGCTGCTTTCCCCGCCGCGGCGCCGGCTCGCCGCCATCGATCGGCGGGCTCCCGGGGCGGTTTGCCGCAGGGACGCGCCGGCACCCGGCCCCTCTGTTAACCTCGGGGTGGGGGCGGGGAACGGCGTGTCTTAAAGTTTGCAGCCGAAAGGCTYCGAGCTGAGCGCCAGAGCGCCCCGCCCGCACCGGCCGGCAGCGCGCCCGCAACCCGCCGGGAGAAGCACCGCCCCGTGCCCGGGGCACGGTGACATCTTCCCAGTGCCCCTTTGAATTAGACCCCGGGAACTTGCGTGCCACTCGCGGACACCCGAGGTAAGGCACCGRCACACGGACAATGGAAGTTTTATTTCATTGTTAAGAGAAGACGGTACCATGGTGCTTTCTCCAGTAATCAGCAGCGAGCGCTGCCGGGGCTGGAGCCGCTCGGGAGTGCCTGGCGGTCCCGGGTCCCACGCTGGCTCCCGGAGGACCCTGCCYGGCGGTGTAGGCTCACTCCTGCCCCAAGGGAAAGCGACTGAAGGGCCCTGGGGGCGCTCAGAGCGGACCCGTTGGTCCCTCCTGCCCGGGCCCCGCGGCGCCCACCCCGGTGCCCGCAGGGGCCCGCTGTCGCCCTGCGCGCGTCTGCGGCGCTGAAGAAGGAACCGCCGGTGCGCCTGCAGCGCCCGGGCACCGGGGCGGGCTCGGCGCCGCGGAGCAACAGGCTCCCGGCGCGGCGGAACCATCCCGCGCCGCTCTGCGCGGCT